>PVKV010021224.1:0-38033 GCA_004027835.1 Alouatta palliata | reverse complement strand
CATTAAGCTCAAGCAACTTCTACCTATAACTCATAATCCTAGATATAGTGGAGCAAAGACAGAAATAGGAACCATCAATAGCTCTGCCACTGACTACCCCTGCAATCTTGAATAAATCAAGAATGACCAAAGCCATAAATTTCTAGGATCAGGAACTTTGTACTATGGCTAAGTCCCGTCAGTTTTCCCTGACACCCAGTATTAGATAATCATTTACAGCCACAGCTGCCATGCACCTGTATGCAAAACCCTCACATTATGATAATGTTGGAATTGGCTTTATATGAAAGCTACAATTACAGCTATCATCTCCTCTTTTCTACATAAATCTACAAAGATCTACAAAGCCATAAACGAAAACTGGTCATTCAACCTTGCCTAACAGGGGTTCTTTTCTCATGCTTTTAAACAAAGGAGCAGAAATCGAATTCTGGGAGTCCCTATCAGTGAGTAAGGTCAGGAATGTTCCACTGATGGTACTATAAACCTCTAGCATAACAGTAAGGTGACAAAGAATTTTCTAAAACCAGGCCCAAAGAGCAGGAAAGCAGCACTTAGCTCAGGATGAGTACCAGAACCAAAAATGGGCTGAGTTGTGATTTAGGTCAGAAACAGGATCAAAGTTGCCTCTTTCAGACATGAGGATTACATATAACAAGTAATTTGCTGGGCGTGGTGGTTCATACAGTAATTCCAACACTTTGGGAGGCCAAGGTGGGTAGATCACTTGAGGTCAAGAGTTGGAGACCAGCCTGGCCAAAATGGTGAAATCCCATCTCTACTAAAAATATAAAAGTTAGCCAGGCATGGTGGTGGGCGCCTGTAATCCCAGCTACTTGGGAGGCTAAAGCAAGAGAATCACTTGAACACAGAGGAAGGCTGCAGTGAGCTGGGATTGCACCATTGCACTCCAGCCTGGGCAACAGAACAAGACTCCATCCCCACCACCCCACTCCCCCCAAAAAAACTGCTTTGCCAACTCTTCTCACTGGCCGGTGGAAACTTCTTTGGCGACGGAAATGTTCTACATCTGCGCTGCCCAGTGTAGCAGACATCAGCCACATGTGGCTGTTGAGAACTTGTAATTTGGCTAGCATGACTGAGGAAAGGAATTTTAAATTGTGTTTAATTTTAATCCAAATGTAAACTCCCAAATACAGCTAGTAACTACCAAACTGAACACTGTAGCTCTAGATTCCCTAAGTTAGGGACTTTCAACCAGAGGCAATTCCCCCCACCCTTCGGGGGACAACTGCCTCCATCTGGAGACATTTCTTATTGTCACAACTGGGGGCAGGGGGTGCAACTAGCGTCTACTGAGTGCAGGTCAGGGACACTGCTAAGCACGCTGCCATACACAGGTCAGCCCCCACAACAGAGAATTATCTGACCCAAAAGATCAGTAGTGCTGATGCTAAGAAACTGCTCCAAGTTTGCACAAGGATGGAATTAAAGTAAATGCAAAGCAAACTGTAGTCCACCTTGTCTAAACATAATACTCAGGGAGAATGAGATTTTCTAACCAACAGAAAAATGTCTGGGCTATTCTACAGCTTACAAGTAGCAGGTTTTGGCCTGACATGGTGGCTCACGCTTGTAATTCCAGCACTTTGGGAGCTAAGGCAAGAGGATGGCTTGAACCCAAGAATTTGGGACCAGCCTGGGCAATACAGTGAGACCTTGTCTCTACAAAAAAAAAAAAAAAAAAAAAAAAAACAATTTTAATTAGCTAGGTGTGGGGGTGAGTGCCTGTAGTCCCAGCTACTCAGGAGGCTGAGACTCTAGAATCACCTGAGCCCTGGAGACGGAGGTTGCAGTGAGCCGAGATTGCACCATGGCTCTCCAGCCTGGATGACAGAGTGAGATCCTGTCTCAAAAATAATAATAGGTTTTTACTGAGAGGTATGTTTAATAACTTAAGATCTTCAACATTATAGTGATTACTTCCTGTGGCATTTTCCTTCCTCGAATACTAACATAAGAGAACACTGTAAGACTCTGCTATAGGGCTTTGTTCCTTATGCCTTGGACATACAGTGCAGGGCTGAGGCAAAGCCCCTACTCCTTTCCCAGATGGAATTCCCTGCCTCCTCAATTAACCTATCTGATTTATTGGGATATCAGTAATCTCAGATGTAAGAAAACTGATACTGTTGTGAAACAAAAGCAAATCATAACAAGAAAATGGCTCTGTGATCACAGGTCTGCACAGTTACCTATCACCTACAGAAAAAGCAAGGGACAGAATTATATTTGGACCAAAGGAAAGGTACTGAGTGATTCTACTAAATGATGATTGCATACTACATTTTGTTTAATTTTTGTGTTTTTTTCACATACTGCATTTTAAAGTGAGAGATATTATTTGAAATTTTAGAGGGCATCAACAATGTGGTTTCTGTAATCAGTATAAATTATGCAAGGATCAGTTTAAACGGGATCATTCAGAACTGCTCAAATAGCTCCCGAATTTATATTAACAATGTAGAATTTAACACAGCATAGTCTATTCCTCAAAGAAACAGGAATAATGAACACAACTAAACGTTTCACTTTGATTCAAACTATTTTTCAGCACACAAAGTCATCAACACTCATAGCAATGCTTTTTCCTTCCTGCCCACTTAGCACCAACAGAAATTGTTCATTCCATCTAAGACCCTCTATTACTTTAGGGAATATAAACGTTTAAGTCCCAGTCATAGTTCTGAAAAACTTACATTCAGAATTTTCACACTGACCTAAGGCAGAAACTTCCAGCCCACATGTTCTGAATTCCTAAAAGACCACTGCAATTTTTGTGAACACGCCAGTATTAGACACACTGGAATTTCAGTCCCTCCTGAGATCTTCACTGACAGAGTTTAAGATCTTTTATCATCAATTAATACTTACAGCAACCACCTTAATCTACTGATCAAATGCCAGAAAAGTCATATTTAAAGCAGGATTCCGACCCATTCTGCAGATTTTCCTATAAAGGCTAACTACTCCTGGAGGAAACATCACCCTAGTGCTTTAGGATTCCAGTCACAGCCACATGAAGCCCATTCATTTTCGTATGAAACTGAAAACACTTTGCATCATTTTGTATTCAACTGCTGGTGTTGTAAACATGATCTACACCAGGATTTCTCAGCCTCAACACTGCTGACGTTTTGGGCCAGAGAATTCTCCAGCGTGGGGAGGTGTCCTGTGCAATGTAAGGTGTTTAGAGGCGTCCCTGGCCTCTACCTACTAGGTTACCAAAGCACCTTCCTGCCCCCACTGTGACAATCAAAAATATGTCCAACGATAGCAAATGTCCCCTGGGGAAATAAACTGCCCCGTGCTTTAGGAATCACTCACCTGGACAAGACTATTTCCAGCCAGGAAAACACAAAACACTCACCCCAGAGATGGCACAAGAAAACCCTATTTTTCTTGTCTTCCACCCCAATTTACACTAAGCAACCGAGTAGACTATACCAACGAGAACATGAAGACATCTGGCCCAACTTTTACAGTTATTGCCTTCAACTCTCCAGTGACAAGTGAACAAATCTACAGCAGCTGTTGCTTTGAAAAAAGACAAAATGTATTATTCCTACTAGCTCAAAATTAAAATGTAGCATTCTTTAAACACTAGCATTGCTCCTGAATGCTACATGCATGAAAAACCGAGTTTGCATTCGACTGGACAGACTCCCAAGGTGGAAGAGAAAGAAGGGCTTTGAGGGAGGTCAGAATGTCGGCTACTGAAAGCAGGAATCCGTGATGAAATCCAAGCACCGGTTCCCATTTACAAGCCCTACAGCCGGGACAACCAGAAGCCGTTTCCCATGGTAGAGCAGTCAGACAGGTGCATCACGCTGCTGTTCCCCCAAGGAGAAACCAGAGGAAGGCGCTGTTACCACTGGATGTCGGGTTAACTTGGGGATCCCTCCTCGCCACTGGAAAAGGGGGAGCCAAGAAGTTGTGGAACAACTGCGATCTCCGAAACTCAATTCGCAATTTACGCAATACCCACCCCTTTCTGGACCTCAGAGGTTCTCGCCAGGTGTTCGCACGCTCAGCATGAGAATCACCTGCGTGGGGCAGAGTGGGGGGGGGGTGGCGGTTAAACACGCAGATCCCGGTCCCGCCCCCAGAGGTTCTGACCCCGGGACTAAACATCCACATTTTACAAAAGGCCCCAGGTGATTCCCACGCAGTCTGAAGTTGGAAATACACTAATTTAACAATTTTCATTCCTAACTCGGAGACCAAGGAAAACCTACAGGTTTGCAGTAGGCTCCTCAAAAACTGCGGCTTCTTTCCGGGAGCACCTGGGGCCGCTCCGCGTCCTCTGAAAGGGCCAGCCGCGCTCAGGCCGGCCCCTCGCGGAACCTCGGCAGGGCCCAAGGTCGGCCCCACGATCCCAGTCATGGGCTCCCGGCCCCTCGCGGCCCCCAGGGAACCCGGCCAGCCTCTTCGGCCCACGGGGGACCCGACAAACACCCGGCCCCGCACGCGCCCGAGCCTCAATCGGCCTCTCGGCCAGGCCTCCTCAAGAGGGGCCCGTTAGTCTGCGTCCCCCTGCCCAGGTCACAATGGCAGCTCGAGACTGGGAAACAGTCGCCTGAGAGGCGGGGGCCCGGGGCCGCAGTGCTGTCCCCATCGCCCCGTCTCGGTACGGACCTTCTCCAGGGACGCGTCCATGACTGAGGCGGCCGGTGGTGGCCCGGCGGTCCCGGGCGCTACTTCCTCCTCCCGCGCCCCGCCGCTGTTTCCACGCTGGCAGCGCTGACGTCCCCCGCGCCCGCGGCCGGCGGGGCGGAAAGGAGGAGGAGGAGCCCGGCGTCGCCGCGGGCTGGGCAACCTGCGGGTTAAGAGGCAGAGGGGCGGTCCCCGTGGCGGTGGGCGGAACCCTCTGGGCTTCCGTACCTGGCCGCCACGCCGGACCTCCCTAACATGCGCAGGTGAAGGGGGAGGATACACGGTAAATTGTTCACTAAACTCACACTTTTCAGCCGCCTGTCGCAATCATCAAGGTACAAGTATAATAATAAAAATTACTATCCATGAAGTGAAAGGCTGGAAAAACTAGTGACGCACCTGCACTTCCAGATCCAGGCTTCCAAGTCTCCCGCCTCCCCCCAGGTCGGCAACCCTCGGGAATGGAACAGGCCATTCGCTAAGTCGGGGACAAACTAGCCAGCAGCCTTGCGCATGCGCAGGATCCACAGCATTCTTGGCTCCCAGAGACTTGGGGGTTTTGGGTTTGGAGGCTCGTAAGTGACCGCTGTTCAGAGAAACGGCTCATCTGAGCTGAGGGGTTTGTCTCAGACCTTGCCGCCGAATTCTATACGGAAAAGACTGTTGAGACAACTGGTCTAGCCTCCTCCTTCATGTCACAATTATGACTTGTCAGGTAATGGGTAATAATAATGGTGATAATACATCAGCTGTTGCTCTCCCATTTTCCTATTTCAACAGCCCTAGGAGATCATTATTATCCCCATTTCACGGTGCCGATCTACATAGGATTCAGACCCAAGCCCTGTGATTCCACATAGTGCTTCCACTCCTACTTTACTTTAAATTTTTTAAAAAGTTAATTTTTAATTTTTATCTTGTTACCGATGAACTGAAAGGAAAAAAAAACAACAATTTCATTTTAATAGAGAAGGGTTGTGTGTCTCACTGTGTTGCCCAGGCTGGCTTCAAACTCCTGGCCTCAGGCGATCCTCCCGTCTCAGCCTCCCAAAGTGCTGGGATTACAGTGGTGAGCTACACGCCTGGCCACTCCTTCTATTTTACTGCATGCATTGTGTTTCTAATGAATGGGGAGAGCGTACATTCCCTTAGTAGATTCCTCAGACCTTAATGAGGGAAACTGAAATAGACTACCGCAGTTGCTATCAATGGAACACTTCACGTCTATAGTGACGCTACAACCACAAATCTGACTCCTCTTCTCTCCTGTTTTATAGTCTTCCTCCCGAAATCTGTGTAACAGGGTCACATTTTCAGTGCAGTATCTCCATGTTTTGAGTTATCTATCTAAATTGTATTCAGTAAATTGCCTGGTCATGTCAACAAAATTATTTCCTATGAAAACCTTGTGTGGTGATTTAGAGTGTATTGTGGGAATTATTCTGACTCTCTAAAGCGCTTTGCAAACAGAAGGAATGGTAGATTTATATCTAAAACTGAAGACTGAATGTACCCCTGTTTGAGTAAAACAAGTCACTTTTCCAACATGTTCTGAAATTTTTTTTTTTTTTTTGAGACATAGTCTCACTCCCTCGCCAGGCGCCAGGCTGGAGTGCAGTGGCGCGACCTCGGCTCACTGCAACCTCCGCCGCCCAGGTTCAAGCAATTCTCCTGTCTCAGCCTCCCGAGTAGCTGGGACTACAGGCATGCGCCACCAAGCCCAGCTAATTTTTTTTGTATTTTTAGTAGAGACGGGGTTTCACACCATGTTGACCAGGATGGTCTCGATCTCTTGACCTCGTGATCCGCCTGCCTCGGCCTCCCAAAGTGCTGGGATTACAGGCGTGAGCCACCGCGCCCGGCCTGTTCTGAAATTTTTGAAACATGTAGAAAAGTTGAAACAATTGTACAGTGAACAACTGTGAACCCACTGCCTATATTCTGCAATTAATTTTCTCTTTATTTGCTTTACCATATATGCATCCATATATCCATCCATTGATATATGTGTTAGTACATTTCACCTCTGAGCACCTCAACATAGGTATCATTGAAACCAGTAAATTTTAAAGTGACCTCCAAGTTTCTCTGGATTACATTACAAAGTATAATAGATTCCAAAAAACAAATACTAGAGAGAGAAAAGTTAACTTTACTGTTTGAAAAGTAGACTTTGAAAACCCAACATGAAAAAGTAGAAATAACTGGATTATTTATTATATTTATCCAAACATTTATAGACTACCATCTTGGACAATTGTGCTGGCAATAGTATGTAAAAGAATAAGAGGCTGGGCGTGGTGACTCACCTGTAATCCCAGCACTTTGGGAGGCTGAGGCGTAATGGGTAATAATAATAATGATAATATTAACACATCAGCTGCTGCTCTTCCATTTTCTTGAATTCTTTTTTTTTTTTTTTTTCCCAGAATACCTCACTGGAGAACACATTTTCTTTTTTCTTTTTTTTTTTTTTTGAGACACAGTCTCACTGTGTCGTCAGGTGCCAGGCTGGAGTACAGTGGCACAATCTCAACTCACTGCAACCTCCGCCTCCCGGGTTCAAGCAATTCTGCCTCAGCCTCCTGAGTAGCTGAGATTACAGGCATGCACCACCATGCCTGTCTAATTTGTTTGTATTTTTAGTAGAGACGGGGTTTCTCAATGTTGTTCAGGCTGGTCTCAAACTCCGGACTTCAGGTGATCCCCCAGCTTTGGCCTCCCAAAGTGCTGGGATTACAGGCATGAGCAACCATGCCTGGCCTTTACTTTCTTTTACAGTAATCATTCCTTTTATTTTCTTTGTAGTTTTATCAGCCTAACAGGCATCCCCAAATGCTATAGCTTAGTTTTATCTTAAAAAAAAAAAAATTATCTCTTTTAATCTTTGCAATTGATTGCTTGAAGACTCCATATTATTATTCCAGAATTTCTTTTAGTCTGGATTTTGCTCTGTTCTCTGTATGTCCTGCAAACTGATAGTTGGATCTAGGCTTAAGCTGATTCAGGTATGAAGTTTTGCGGGCATATTCAGAGATAATGTTGTGTTCTTCATCAAGAGGCACAGAAACTAATCTTTAAGTTACGTTCATTCTGATCTCAATGACAAGAGTTGTGAATTCCCTTATACCATCGATTTTTTTTTGAAACAGAGTCTTGCTCTGTTTCCCAGGCTAGAGTGCCAGTGGCATGATTACGGCTCACTGCAGCCTCAACCTCCCAGGCTCAACTGATTTTCCCACGTCAGCCTCCCGAGTAGCTGGGACCACAGGTGCACACCACCACACCTAGCTAAGTCATAGACATTTTTTTTCGTAATACCTGAGGAAGGTTTTCAAGATATGATTTCGTATCACCCTACTTTCATTTTTACTTTTCATTCATTTTTATTTTGACATATTTTCAGACTTGTAAAGTTGCAAGAATGCAAAGAATTTTCTTAAACTCTTCACTAAGATTCCCCAAATGTTAACATTATATTTTAACACACTTGTTTTAGTGTTCTCTCTCTCTCTTCCCCACACATTTTTTTTTTAGACCGAGTCTCATTCTGTCACCAGGCTGGAGTGCAGTGGCGCAACCGCGGTTCACTCTAAACTTCGCCTCCTGGGTTCAAGCAATTCTCCTGCCTCAGCCCCCCGAGTAGCTGGGATTACAGGCGCCCGCCACCACATCCAGCTAATTTTTGTATTTTTAGTAGTGACGAGTATTCCCCATGTCAGCCAGGATGGTCTTGATCTCTTGACCTCATGATCCGCCACTTCAGCCTCCCAAAGTGCTGGGATTACAAGCATGAGCCACCACGCCCAGCCACATTTTTAAAATCATTTTATAGTCAGTTGCAGACATGATGCCCTTTTATCCCTAAATAAAGTATATTTCCAAAAAGGACATTTTTCTTCACAAAGTGGAACAGAACAATACAGAAATCTGAAAATTAACACTGATACAATACTATTTTCTTTTCCTTTTTTTTTTTTTTTTTTTTAATAGAGATGAGGGTCTCAGTATGTTGCCCAGGCTGGTCTCAAACTCCTGGACTCAACTGATCCTCCCACCTCAGCCTCCCAAAGTGCTGGGATTACAGTGTCAGCCACTGTGCCTGGCCAGATACCATACTATTTTCTAATCAACAGACTATTCAGATTTTGACAATTGTCCAATGAAGTCCTTTATAGCAAAAGAGATTCTGAAATAGTATGTTCTAGAAAGGTTCCTCAGTCTTTGTGTTTTGGAACAGATTTGAAGAGTCCCAAGCCAGGTTTGAGACAGAGTCTCACTCATCACAGGTTGGGGTACAGTGGCACAGTCTCGGCTCACTGCAACTGTCTCCCTGGTTCAAGCAATTCTTGTGCCTCAGTCTCCCAAGTCGCTGGGATTACAGGCACACGCCACTACATCCATCTAATTTTGTACTTTATTTTATTTTATTTTGAGACAAAGTTTCACTCTTGTCCCCCAGGCAGCAGTGCAATGGCATGATCTTGGCTCACTGCAACCTCCCCCTCCCGGGTTCATGCAATTCTTCTGCCTCAGCCTCCCAAGTAGCTGGTATTACAGGCGGGAGCCACCACGCTCAGATAAATTTTTGTGTTTTTAGTAGAGACAGGGTTTCACCATGGTGGCCAGGCTGGTCTCGAACTCCTAACCTGAAGTGATCCACACACCTTGGACTCCCAAAGTGCTAGGATTACAGGTGTGAGCCACCATGCCCAGCCTTAATTTTTTTTGAGATAGATTTTCACTCTGTCACCCAGGCTGGAGTACAGTGGTGCAATCACAACTCACTGCAGCCTCTACCTCCTGGGTTCA
Organism: Alouatta palliata; assembly: GCA_004027835.1. Taxonomy (NCBI): domain Eukaryota; kingdom Metazoa; phylum Chordata; class Mammalia; order Primates; family Atelidae; genus Alouatta; species Alouatta palliata. The sequence goes on along the minus strand of PVKV010021224.1, from coordinate 28,544 downwards.
AGTGATTCTCCTGCCTCAGCCTCCTGAGTGAGTAGTTGGGATTACAGGGGGCCCACAGCACTATGCCCAGCTAATTTTTTACTTTTAGTAGAAACGGGGTTTCACTATGTTGGATAGGCTGATCTTGAACTCCTGACCTCAAGTGATCTGCCCACCTTAGCCTCCCAAAGTGCTGAGATTGCAGGCGTGAGGCACCGCACCTGGCCTCAAGGTACAAAAATTGGATTATGCGTGGGCCAGCTTTTTCCCTTGTTCATAGTACAGCCCATGGGTTAGAGCTCAGATTGTAGCTACACGTATAATTGGACTCTTTTTGAGATGGAATCTCGTTCTGTCACCAGGCTGGAGTGCAGTGGCATAATCTGGGCTTACTGCAGCCTCCACCTCCCAGGTTCAAGTGATTCTCCTGCCTTAGCCTCCCGAGTAGCTGGGACTACAGGCACGCACCACCACGCCCAGCTAATTTTTGTATTTTTTAGTAGAGACAGGGTTTCACCATGTTGGCCAGGATGGTCTCAATCTCTTGACATCTTGATCTGCCCACCTCAGCCTCCCAAAGTGCTGGGATTACAGGCGTGAACCACCGGCCCAGCCTGGACTCTTATTTTTTAAGCTGTTTAAGTGAAAGCTACTTGAGCAAGTTACTAACCTCTTCATAGATTCCTTATCTGCAAAATTCTGGTTATACTTGCCTTTTAGTGTTTGTTAAACATTCTTATGATTCTTACATCAAAAAACAAGCTAATAAAAACTCCTTATCTTCATCCACATGCCCTCTGGTCACACCTAATGGTCTCAGTTTTCTCATCACGTACCCACCACCAACTCATCTCCATCCAGCTCCAGCTTCGTTCCATCCACCCAAACGAGTCTCACTAAAACCATCTCAGTCCATCCTTCTCAGTCCATCACACCTGCTCTCAGCAGCCCTAGAACCAGATGATCACATCCTTTTTGAAACTGACCTTCCACGCTTCCCACAATATCAAATCCTTCGCATTGTCACCTTCCGTTTCCACCTGTTCCTTCTCAAGGTCTTTTGGAGTTTCTTCCTCCTCCACCCAATGTTTAATTGTTGGATTTCCTCAGCACTCAGCTGGCATGACTTTTTTCTTTTTTTTTTGAGACAGAGTCTTGTTCTGTTGCCCAGGCTGGAATGCAATGGCATGATCTCCTTGGCTCCCTGCAACCTGTGCCTCCTAGGTTCAGGGGATTCCCCTGCCTCAGACTCCCGAGTAGCTGGGATTACAGGCACGTGCCACCCCACCTGGCTAATTTTTGTATTTTTAGTACGGATGGGGTTTCACCATATCGGCCAAGTTGGTCTTGAACTCCTGACCTTAGGTGATCCACCCGCCTCAGCCTCCCAAAGTGCTGAGATTACAGGCGTGAGCCACCATGCCCAGCCTGGAAAGCCCTTTTGATTCCTTCTACACACCTCGATCCTCCATTATTTCAGTTAACACCTATATCAAACTGAGAGTACTTCATCAGTGGGTTGTGAAATCAACCATTGGGTCATGAGCAACAATTTTTAAAAAAACGTAAATAGAATGCAAAACATCAGAGCACATCACGTGGATTAAGGATAATTAGGCAGTAACCGAAATGTCCATCAACAGATAGATAAACTGTGGCCTATCCCTACGATGGAATGGAATACCATACTGCAATAAAAAAGAGTCAATTACTGATCCATAGGACACCACAGATTGGAACTGGCAGACTTTTTCTGTGAAGGGCCCGGTTGTAAATATTTCAGGCTTTGCAAGCCATTGCTTAGGTTCTTGCAATCTCAGTCCCAACTATTTGATTCTGTAGCATGAAAACAGCCACAGACAGTATGTAAACAAATGAGTGTTGCTGTGTTCCAATAAAGCTTTAATTACAGACGCTGGATTCTGGGTTTCATTTAATTTACCTGTGTCACAAAATACTCTTCTTTGACTTTTTTTCAATCACTTAAAAATATAAAGTCATGCTGAGCTCTTGGGCCTTTGCATAATCAGGTACTGGGCCACATTTGGCCCACAGGCCCTAGTTTGCTGATCCCTGTCATAGATGAATCATAAAAACATTATGCTGAGTGAAAGAAGCCAGATACATGGCCCAGATCCTGTAATCCCAACACTTTGGGAGGCCAAGATGGGACGTTCACTTGAGCCCAGGAATTTGAGGCCAGCCTAGGCAACACAGACCTAGTCTCTACCAAAAAACAAATTAGCTGAGAGTGGAGGATTGCTCAAGCCTGGGAGGTTGAGACTGCACTGAGCTGTGATTACACCCCTACACTCCAGCCTGGGTGACAGGGCAAGACCCTGTCTCCAAGGAAACAAAAAGCTAGATACAAGTGAATACATATATTGTATGTAGACTGTACATATGCTCTATAGTTTCATTTATATGGAATTCTAGAAAATGCAAACTATAATGACAGAAAGCCTGGGGCTGGGGTAGAGGGGGAACTGACTGCAAAGGGGTGCTGGGGAATTTCTGAAGGTGACAGAAGAGCTCTGTATTTTAATCATGGTGGTGGTTACACGGTATATACATTTGTCAAAACCTGTTGAACTGTAAATGTAATATGGCTGAATTTTATTAAATTATGTAAAACATACTAAAATCTAATATGTAAAACATATTTCACCAAAGTTGATTTAAATATATCAGAGCATTGATTGGTTATTTACTACTGGGTAAAAGATTTTTTTTTTTTTGGGACGGAGTCTTACTCTTTTGCCCAGGCTAGAGTGCAGCAGTGAGATATGGGCTCACTGCAACCTCCACCTCCCGGGTTCAAACGATTCTTGTGCTTCAGCCTCCCCAGTAAATGACACTACGGGCATGAGCCACCATGCCCAACTAATTTTCTATTTTTAGCAGAGACGGGGTCTCACCATGCGGGCCAGGCTGGTCTCGAGCTTCTGCTCTCAAATGATCCATCTGACTCAGCCTCCCAGACTGCTGGGATTACAGGCGTGAGCCACCATGCCCAGCCAAAAAATTCTTAAAATATATATATATATACATATATATATATATAAAATCAGAGCACCTGCTATGGTGGTAAGAGTACTCACCACTTCTGAAACTTCTGTTTCCGTTATTCACATTTATAGCTGTGCCCTGATCCCACTGAAGTCTTCCACCCTAAGCCAGGGACTCTCCCACTCCTTATCCCATAAAAGCTCCCCATTCTCTACACAGCTATTCACGCCCAGAATCCGGGATTCTTCCTCTCTCACACACTTTCCCTTCTCCAACCCCTTCCAATCAGCGTTGCCACTTCTACCTCCTAAATCTCTCGCAAAGCTGTCTGCATCTCTATTTCCGTTGCTACCACCTTGACTACTGCCATATCTAAGCAGTCTCTGAAGCCAAATCATTCTTAATACAGAAACCAGAGTCATCTGTTAAATGTAGAAATCAGATCATCTGCTCACAAGTCTTCAGCTGTTCATGGAATAAAGCATGCATCCTTCACTTGGCCCATGAGTATTATATGGTCCCTGCCTACCTCTTGGTCTTTGGCTGTCATTATCCCCGAGGTCTTTTTTTTTTTTTTTTAATTTTGAGACAGGGTCTCACTCTGTTACCCAGGCTGGAGTGCAGTGTCGTGAACTCAGCTCACTGCAACCTCCACTTCCTAGGCTCAAGTGGTCCTCCCACCTCAGCCTCCCAAGTAGCTGGGATCACAGAGGCACATCATTATGCCTGGCTAATTTTTCTGTATTATTGTAGAGATGGGGTTTTACCATGTTGCCTAGGCTGGTCTCCAACTCCTGAGCACAACCGATCCACCTGCCTCGACCTCCCAAAATGCTGGGATTACAGGCACGAGCCACAGTACCCACCTTGGTCTTTTTTCTTTTAATTTTATTTATTTCTTTGAGACAAAGCCTCACTCTGTTGCCCAGGCTGGAGTGCAGTGATCTCAGCTCCTGGGTTCAAGTGATTCTCCTGCCTCAGCCTCCCGAGTGGCTGGGATTACAGGCGCCCACCACCACGCCTGTCTAATTTTTGTAGTTTTAGTAGAGATGAGGTTTGACCATGTTGGCCAGGCTGGTCTCGAACTGCTGACCTCATGTGATCCACCCTCCTCAGCCTCCGAAAGCACTGAGATTACAGGTATGAGCGACTGTACCCAGCCAAGCATCATATTTTAAAGACACTTCAGCCGGCACGGTAGCTCACACCTGTAATCCCAGCACTTTGGGAGGCCAAGGAGGGCAGATCACAAGATCAGGAGATCGGGACCATCCTGGCAAATACGGTGAAACCCATCTCTATTAAAAATATAAAAAATTAGCCGGGTGTGGTGGCACATGCCTGTAGTCCCAGCTACTCAGGAGCCTGAGGCAGGAGAATCGCTTGAATCCGGGAGGCAGAGCTTGCAGTGAGCCGAAATTGTGCCACTGCACTCCAGCCTGGGGGACAGAGTGAGACTGTCTCAAAGGAAAAAAAAAAAAGACACTGCATGGACCCAGAGGCAATTTACCTCCCAAGTCTAGCTAGTCCAACGTCTAAGATGCAGTCGGGGTTCAGTAAACAATTACTGAATGCATGGATTCAACAAATACTTTCTGAAAGCACATTATATACTAAAAGTACAAAAATATTACCCAGGCATGGTGGTGGACACCTGTAGTCACAGCTACTTGGGAGGCTTAGGGAGGAGAATCATTTGAACCTGGGAGGCAGAGGTTGCAGTGAGCTGAGATCACGCCACTGCACTCCAGCCTGGGCAACGGAGTGAGACTCCTTCCCAAAAAAAAAGTGATGTAGGGTGCACACTTATTAACGTGGGAAGATGACACGGCCAACTCGGAAGGGCTGGCGAGAACACAGCGTGTATAACATGAACCTAATTTTATTTTATAATGAAAAACTACATACATGGAAAAGATTATAAAAAATTCACAAAAAGTGAAAAGAGTGGTTAACTCTAGAGATGTTCATTTTCTTTGTTTTTTGGAGACCAAGTCTAGCTGCTGCCCAGGTTGGTGTAGTGGCAAAATCTCATCTCAGTGCAGCCTCCTGCCTCTTGGGCTCAAGGGATTCTCCTCCCTCAGCCTCCCAAGTAGCTGAAATTACAGGCACCCACCATCACACCTGGCTAATTTTGTATTTTTAGTAGAGACGGGGTTTGCCATGTTGGCCAGGCTGGTCTAGAACTCCTGGCCCCAAGTCATCCGCCTTGGCCTCCCAAAGTGCTGAGATTACAGGTGTGAGCCACCACACCTGGCCAAAATGTTAACTTTCTTAATTACACTTTTTTGTTTTTCATACTTGTAGAATTATTTTTTAAAAACCATTAAACAGCCAGGCCCAATGCCAGAAGCCCAGAGTACCAGCTACTTAGGAGGCTGAGGTGGGAGGATAACTTGAACCCAGGAATTTGAGGCCAGCCTGAGAAACACAGTAAGACCCCATCTCTAAAAAAAGAAAAGAAAGAACATCAAATAGTACTATGCTAGTTTTTAATATATTGCCTTTCAGCTCCAAATCCATCCTTTTTGCCTTCTGGGTAAAATTGGATCTGAGCCCTTTAAATAGTTTTCCTTTGCCAGAAGGCACAATGTTATTTTAAGTTTTCTAGGTAGAGGGCGCTGGAGAGACACTGCAGCCCAGCTCCTGCACCACACATTGGCAGGCAGCTTCCCCTGGCACTGCCCTCTGGCGGTTTTGCAGCAGAGTACCTTCAGTGAGACACCTTGCCATGAAAAGTTTACTCCAAAGGACAGATTTCCAGGAAGTTCCACCACCCAGCAGGGCATCACAGCAACCGCCTTTGCTATTCAGTGACCCTGGACTGTACCCTCTCTACATGGTCAGGATCTCAGCCCTCCAGGGGTCATTGTTTCCTTGAGTGTAATATCTCAGTCCTATGGGTAGTTCCTTATATCTACTATTTGTGTGTGTGTGTGTGTGTGTGTGTGTGTGTGTGTGTGTGTATATTTATTTATTTATTTATTTATTTATTTATTTTTTGATGCAGGGTCTCACTCTGTTGCCCAGGCTAGAGTGCAATGGTGCAATCTCAGCTGACTGCAACCTCTGCCTCCCGGGCTCAAGCAATCCTCCCACCTTAGCGTCCCAAGTAGCTGGGACTACAGACATGTGCCATCATGCCTAGCTAATTAAATTTTCTTTTTTTTTTTTTTAGAAATGGAGTCTTGCTGTGTTGCCCAGGCTGATTTCCAACTCCTGAGCTCAAGCTAATCAACTGCCTCAGCCTCCCAAAGCGCTGGGATTACAGATGTGAGCCCCCGCACCTGCCTGTATACTCTTCAGAGTTCCCATCTTACTACCTAAACCCTCATTATTCCAATCTCCTATGAACAATTCTTCATACAGTCCATCCTTGTTATTCACAGATTCCATATTTATAAATCCATCTACTTTGCTAAAATGCATTTGGACACCCCCAATCAATACTTCTCGTGCTTTTGCCATTATCTGAAGACATGTACCTGCACAGAGCAGCAAAACATTTAAGTCACATGATGCACTCATTCCCAGCTGAGGTCCAACAAGATGACACTCGGCCTTCTTTTTATTTTTTTGACACAGTCTTCCTCTGTCGCCCAGGCTGGAGTGCAGTGGTTCAATCTCGGCTAACTGCAACCTTCCCCTCCTGGGTTCAAGCGATTCTCCCACCTCAGCCTCCTGAGTAGCTGGGACCACACACATGTGCCACCATGCCCGGCTAATTTCTATATTTTTATTAGAGACAGGGTTTCACCATGTTGGCCAGGCTGGTCTTGAACTCCTGACCTCAAATGATCCTCCCATCTCAGTCTCCCAAAATGCTAGGATCACAGGTGTGAGCCACCGTGCCCAGACATACTCTGCCGTCTTGTCTCAGCTTTCAGACTGCAAACAAGTGTCTTTTCTGCAGTTTACTTAGTATCACCTCTTTCACAGTTCTGTGCTTTTTATTAGTGATTTTGCTGCTTAAAATGGCCCCCAACCGGGCGCAGTGGCTCACGTCTGTAATCCCAGCACTTTGGGAGGCTGAGGCAGGTCATAACTTGAGGTCGGGAGATTGAGACCAGCCTGGCCAATGGGGTGAAACCCCATCTATACTAAAAAATACAAAAATTAGCCAGGCGTGGTGGCGGGTGCCTGTAATCCCAGCTGCTCTGGAGGCTGAAGCAGAAGAGTCTAATGAATCTGGGAGGTGGAGGTTGCAGTGAGCCAAGATCATGCCACTGCACTCCAGCCTGGGGAAGAGCGAGACTCTGTCTCAAAAAAAAAGAAGGCCTCCAAGTGTCCTCCTGAAGTGCTATACAGTGTCTCTGAATGCAAGAAGGCTGTGAAGTGCCTAGTGGAGAAAATACATTTGTTAGATGAGCTTTGTTCAGGCATGAGTTACAGTGCTGCTGGCTGTGAGTTCAATGTCAATGAATCAGGAGCATGTATTAGATAAGGCGTTCTTCAACACACTCACATGAAACCAGGTTATGCATTGACTGCTTTATAAAAATGTTGTGACCAGAGGCTTGGGGAAACCCAATTCTGCACTTCCTTTAGAGCAGTGATTCCATATTCGCCAATTCAGTGCCCTTGGTGACTTTATAGAAATAACTATCTTGGATAATAAGAATCAACTATATTAAACTTTCCCCATTCTAGCTGGGCGCAGTGACTCTTGCCTGTAATCCCAACACGTTGGGAGGCTGAGGAGGGCGGACTGCTTGAGTCCAGGAGTTTAAGATTAGTCTGGGCAACATGGTGAAGCCCTGTCTACAGAAAACACAAAAATTACCTGGGCATGGTAGCACTCCTCTGTAGTACCAGCTACTTTGGAGGCTGAGGCGGGAGGACTACTTGAGCCTGGGAGGCAGAGGTTGCAATGAGCCGAGATCGTGCCACTCCACTCCAACCTGGGCAACAGAGTGAGACTCTGTCTCAAAAAAAAAAAAAAAAAGATAAAGAAAAATTGTATAGAAAACTTGCAGAAGGCATAGCTATTTTTTATTAATCTGTAGCCACATTTTGAGCCAAAATCATCACCCAAAAAGAGTCAAACTCTGTAAAATATTTGAAGAGATTTATTCTGAGCCAAATACGGGTGACCATGGCCCATGACACAGCCCTCAGTAGATTCTGAGAACATATACCCAGAGTGGTCCGGGCGCCGCTTGACTTTATATATTTTAGGGAGGCTTGAAACATCAATCAAATACATTTCGGATTTATGTTGGGTTTGGTCCAGGTTATAGGTAGATTTAAAAATGTTCTGATGGGCAACATTAGTTGAAAGACTTATTATTAGTAGAAAGTTTTCTCTCTCAGATGAAGCCTGCAGGTAGCAGGCTTCAGAGTGAATAGATTGTAAATGTTTCTTTTCTTTTTTTTTTTTTGAGACGTAGTCTCACTCTGTCACCCCGGCTGGAGTGCAGTTGGGATCTTGAAATCTCCACCTCCCAGGCTCAAGCAATTCTTATGCTTCAGTCTCCCGGGTAGCTGGGATTACAGGCATGTGCCACCACGCTCGGCTCATTTTTTTTGTATTTTTAGTAGAGATGAGGTTTCACCATGTTGGCCAGGCTGGTCTCAAACTCCCAGCCTCAACTGATCTGCCCACGTCAGCCTCCCAAAGTGCTGGGATTGTGCCGCTGCACTCCAGCCTGGGTGACAGAGCGAGACTCTGACTCGAAATAAATAAATAAATAAAAATAAAAAGGAAAGAAAAGAAAATCAGGAAGAAGAGAGGAGTACATATCATTTCCTCACCAGCCTCTCTCCAGTCTCATTTCAGGTAACAAAGAAGAAGGCAGTTGCTTCAGTTTCCCGCTGTGTCCACACATATGAACAAGTCTCAGAGGCTGATGTTAAAGGAACCTCAGTGCTACATTTTTTGAGGGGTTGGCCTTACTTCATCTGCTCCATTGGAAAACAATCCTTTTTATCTTAAAAACTTTGCACACTGGCTGGGCATGGTGGCTCACGCCTGTAATCCCAGCATTTTGGGAGGCCAAGGCGAAGCAGATCACGTGAGGTCAGGAGTTCGAGACCAGTCTGGCCAACATGATGAAACCCCATCTACCAAAAATACAAAAACATTAGCCAGGCATAGTAGTGCATGCCTGTCATCTCAGCTACTCAGGAGGTTGAGGCAAGAGAATCACTTGAACTTGGATGGCGGAGGTTGCAGTGAGCCGAGATCATGCCACTGCACTCAAGCCTGAGTGACAGAGTGGGACTCCGTCTCAAAAAAAAAAAAAAAACTGCACCTTGTAGTCTTTTGTTTGTCAGTAGAAATTTCAGAATTTGCACGAGAAGTTAGATTTTAGACATGGTAGCCCCCTTGGTGGTTCTTATTAAACTGGGATTCATTTAAATGAAATAGTAATAGCTACAATAAACTTCATTGTAATCATCTTAATATATTTTTAATGTGATCCTTAGTTGTAAATTGAAGCTTAGTTCTAGTTCCCACATCAGTACTTATTCCCTGCTGAAAGAGCACTGAACAAAACTCTTCTTTTTCATTTGAACACAACCCCATGTTCTCCATTCATCTCCCACTGTCTGGGGATATTAACAGCACATGAATGCGTGGCTTCATTATTGCTGGAGGGCTCTGAGTCACAGCTTCCACAGATGAAACATCAACAGAACGAATTAATTTATCTTAGAGCATCTCCTCTTGTTTGAAGACCATGGGAGTCCTTCAGCATTTGCTTGAGTAATAGATTGTCTTTAGCGCCTGATTATTATTTTTTCTATTGCTTCTAAGAAGAGACAAGTGTATAGTAATGCACTGGAAATTATCAGAGCCTTCTCAGTCTTCATTTTATCTTCTTTCAGTTCCCATTAAGTAAATCTGTTGAGCTGGTCCATAAAGAACACCACGGATATTAGAGGATATTTGCCTCTAGAGATTGCTACCAACCCTTCACCTCTCTGGGCTCTGGGAGAACTGACATGTGCAGAAGGCATCTAGTAAATGACAGTTTCATCCCTTTGGTATTGCCAGATTTAGCAAAATAATTTTTTCCCTTTATGTTCTTTTACTTTTTTTTTTTTTCTGGGACAGTTTCACTCTTGTTGCCCAAGCTGGAGTGCAATGGTGTGATCTCGGCTCACTACAACCTCTGCCTCCCGGGTTCAAGCAATTCTCCTGCCTCAGTCTCCCAAGTATCTGAGACTACAGGCATGCACTACCACGCCCAGCTAATTTTGTATTTTTAGTAGAGACGGGGTTTCAGCATGTTGGCCAGGCTGGTCTCAAACTCCTGACCTCAGGTGATCCGCCGCCCCGGCCTCCCAAAGTGCTGGGATTACAGGCGTGAGCCACCGTGCCTGCTCTAATTTTTAAAATTTTTTATTTGTTTTCAATTGGTGTCAGAATTTTTGTTTTCTTTTGAGACAAGGTCTCGAACCCCTGACCTCAAGTGATCCACCCGCCTCAGCCTCCTGAAGTGCTGGAATTTCAGGCGTGAGCCACTGCACCTGGCCTTAGATTTTTATTTTTATATATTTATTTTTTTGAGATGGACTCTCACTCTGCTGGAGTGCATGGTGCAATCTGGGCTTGCTACAACCTCTGCCTCCCGGGTCCCGGTTCAAGCAATTCTCCTACCTTAGCCTCCCAAGTAACTGGGATTACAGGCATGAGCCACCATGCTCAGCTAAGATTTTTTTTTAAGCATTGCAAATACAAAGTCTTTCCATAGCAGATAATTCAGTGCCTGGCACATAATGCTTCTCAATGAATATTCAGCAAATGAATGAATGATTGAATAAATGCCTGGACAAACATAGTCCTGAGGCCGTGTGCATTGAGAAAGGGACAGGGTGATTTCAGCTCAGATGATCAATTGCTGTTAGGTGAGACCAAAAGAACTATGGCGAAGGAAGATGTGATAAAGAGGGGGACAACAAGCTGAATAATGGTCCCCCAAAGATGCCCACACCTGAATCTCTTGGGAATATATTATTTTACATGGCAAAATGAACTTTGTAGATGTAATTAACATAAAGATTATTATTATTATTATCATTTAGTTAGCAGCTCACTCTGTTGCCCAAGCTGGAGTGTAGTGATGTGATCATAGCTCACTGCAGCCTCAAACTCCCAGGTTCAAATGATCCTCCTGCCTCGGCCTCCAGAATAGCAAGGACTACAGGTGTGCGCCACCAGGCCCAGGTAATTCGAACAATTTTTTATTTTGTAGAGATGGAGGTTGTATTAGTCCATTCTTGTATTGCTATAGAGAACTACCTAAGACTGGGTAATTTATAAACAAAAGAGGTTTAATTGACTCACAGTTCCACAGGCTGTACAGGAGGCATGGCTGGGAGGCCTCAGGAAATTTACTATCATGGCAGAAGGTGAAAGGGAAGCAGGCACGTCTTACATGGCCGGAGTAGGAGTAAGAGAGAGAAGAAGGGCCAGGCGCAGTGGCTCACGCCTGTAATCCCAGCACTTTGGGAGGTCGAGGCGGGTGGATCACGAGGTCAAGAGATCGAGACCATCCTGGTTAACATGGTGAAACCCCATCTCTACTAAAAATACAAAAAAAATTAGCTGGGCATGGTGGCACGTGCCTGTAGTCCCAGCTACTCGGGAGGCTGAGGCAGGAGAATTGCTTGAACCCAGGAGGCGGAGGTTGCGGTGAGCCGAGATCGCGCCATTGCACTCCAGCCTGGGTAACAAGAGCGAAACTCTGTCTCAAAAAAAAAAAAAGAGAGAGAGAAGAGGGAGGTGCTACACACTTTTAAACCAAACAGATCTCATGAGAACTCACTCACTATCACAAGAACAGCAAGGGGGATCTCTGCCCCCATGTTCCAATCACCTCCCACCAGGTCTCTCCTCCAAAACTGGGGGTTACAATTTGGCATGAGATTTGGGCAGGGACACAAATCCAAACCATAGCAAGGGTCTCACTATTTTTCCCAGACTGGTCTTGAACTCCTGGCCTGACAAGTGATCCTCCCGCCTCAGCTTCCCAAAGTGCTGTGGTTACAGGTATGAACCACCACACCCAGCGAACATATGGATTGTGAGATGTGGATGCCTGGATCATCCAGGTGCACCTAATGTCATCACAAGGGTCCTTCCAAAAGGGAGGCCAAGAATTCAAGACAGCCCTGGAGACATAGCAAGACCCTGTCTCTACAAGGTCAGAAAAAGCTATGTGGCTGGGTGCAATGGCTGACGCCTGTAATCTCAGCACTGTGGGAGGCTGAGGTGGGAGCATCGCTTGAGGCCAAGAATTCAAGACAGCCCTGGTGACATTGCAATACCCCGTCTCTACAAAAAATTAAAAATTACCCAGGCCTGGTGATGCATGCCTGTGGTCACAGCTACTCAGGAGGCTGAGGCGAGAGGATCTAAGCCTGGGGGTTGAGGCTGCAGTGAACTGTAACTACCACTGCGTTCCACCCTTCCCCTCTCTCTCTCTCTCTCTCTGCACTGTTGGATGGGGAGCCAACGAGTGCAGGGAGTATCTAGAAGCTTGGAAGAGGCAAGGAAATGGACTTTCCTTTGGGATATCCAGGAGAAATGCAGCCCTGCAATCTATTTTAGACTCTGACCCCCCAAACTGTAAGACAACAAACTTGTGTTCTTTTAAGCCATTAAATTTGTGGTAACTTGTTACCTTGACAATGGAAAAATGATACAAAAGGGATACAAGGAGATGTTCTGGTGAGCTGGAAGCTAGCCCAGCTGGGAGAAATCTAACAGAAATTTACTTGGGACCAGTAACAAGAATAGGGAGAGGAAAAGGCTAGAAATCAACAAATGGGCAGATAAAAAGGGTCAGAGAATACAGAAATGAGCAGATTCCCAAGACCTGAAGAGAATGGATATATTAGTTTGTTGGGGCTGCCATAACAAAATAGCACACACAAGGGTGGCTTACACGATGGAAATTTATTTGCTTGGCCAGATGTGGTGACTCACGCCTATAATCCCAGCACTTTGGCCCAGTGGGTGGATCACCTGAGGTCAGGAGTTCAAGACCAGCCTGGCCAACATGGCAAAACTCCATCTCTACTAAAAAAACAAAAATTAGCAGGAAGTAGTGGCATACACCTGTAATGTCAACTACTCGGGAGGCTGAGGCAGAAGAATCACTTAAACCTGGGAGGTGTAGGTTGCAGAGATCCCACCATTGCACCCCAGCCTGGGTGACACAGCAAGACTCCCCGACTCAAAAAAAAAAAAAAAAGAAAGAAAGAAAAAAGAAATTTATTTGCTCACAGTTCTGGAGGCAAGAAGTCTAAGACCAGGGTGACTGCTGGGTTGCTTTCACACGTCTGTCTTCTTGCTGTGTCTTCACATGGTCTTTCCTCAGTGTGAAAACATCCCTGGTGCCTCATTTTTTCCTTTATTTTTTAAATTAAAAAAAGAGAGAGACAAGGGCTTGCTATATTGCCCAGGCTGGTTTCAAACTCCTGAGCTCAAGTGATCCTCCTGCCTTGGCTTTCCAAAGGTTTGGATTACAGGTGTGAGGCACCATGCCTGGCCCCTGGTGCCTCTTTGTGTGTCCAAATTTCCTTTTTTTTTTTTTTTTTAGATGAAATCTTGCTCTGTCACCCAGGCTATAGTGTAGTGGCCCAATCCTGGCTCACTGCAACCTTCCCCTCCCGGGTTCAAGCGATTCTCCTGCCTCAGCCTCCTGAGTAGCTGGGATTACAGGCCACCACATCTGGTTAATTCTTGTATTTTTAGTAGAGATGGGATTTCACCATGTTGGCCAGGCTGGTCTTGAACTCCTGACCTCAAGTGATCCTCCCACTTTGGCCTCCTCAAGTGCTGGGATTACAGTGAGCCACTGAGCCTGGCCCCAAATTTCCTCTTCTTATAAGGACACCAAACGGATTGGATTACAGCCTGTTCTAAATGTCTCACTTTCCAGTTTAAAGGCCCTATCTTCAAACACAGTCGCATTCTGAGGTACTGGAAATTAGGGCTTCAACATGTGAATTTTGGAGGGCATTATTTAATTTAACCCATAAAAACTGGGTTGATAAATTGAGGGAAATAACTGGTTAGTGGTCTTGCTTGGAGACTAAGGCCATTTGACAGTTCAACACAATGCGAAGAGATCTGGGATTGGAGGCAAGACTGGGAAGAAAGGAACTTAGGGTGACGAACAGCGATCATTTGAATAAGATCTGTAGATTAGGTAAGCACATAATCTCCATGCTTATTTCCTTGTTTGATCATTGTACTATGGTCAGGTGCAGGTGCACATCAATATTTCGGGAAGCTTGGGTGAGGAGTATGCGATAACTCTTTGTACTGTTTTTGCATCTTCCTTCAAAGTCTGCAGTTATTTCAAGCAAAATTAAAAGTTAAAAATCAAGGCCGGGCATAGTGGCTCATGCCTGTAATCTCAGCACTTTGGGAGGCCAAGGCCGGCAGATCACCTGAGGACAGGAGCTCAAGACCAGCCTGGCCAACATGGCAAAACCCTGCCTCTATTAAAAATACCAAAATTAGCTGGGCGTGGTACACACGCCTGTAGTCCCAGCTACTCTGGGGGCTGAGGCAGGAGAACTGCTTGAGCTTGGGAGGCGGAGGTTGCAGTGAGCCAAGATCATGCCACTGCACTATAGCCTGGGAAACAGAGCAAGAGTCTGTCTCAAAAAGAAAGAAAGAAAAACGAAAAGAAGAAAGAAAGAAGGAAGGAAGGAAAATGTTAAAAATCAGAGCTGGATTTGGTGGCATGTGCCCGTAGCCCAGCTACGAGGGAGGCTGAGGTGGGAGTATCGCTTGAGCACTGGAGTTCAAGACCAACCTGGGCAACAAAGTGAGACCCTTTTCTCAAAAATAAATAAATGCAACCGTTAAAAGTAAAAAAATTAAAAACTAAATAAATGTAGAGTAAATAGAGAAGAGTAAGTGAAAGAGAGAGAACAGGTTTGGATGTGACTGTGAAAGAGGAGAAAAAAAGGCAGGAAAAGCTGGACGTGATGGCTCATGCCTAGAATCCCAGCACTTAGGGAATCCAAGGCAGGAGGATGGCTGGAAGCCAGGGGTTCAGACCAGCCTGGGGAACACAGCAGGACCCTGTCTGTACAAAAAAAACTACAAAATTAGCCAGGCAAGGTGGCAGGTGACTGTAGTCCCGGTTACTCAGGAGGCTGAGGCAGGAGAATTGCTTGAACCCAGGAGGCGGAGGTTGCGGTGAGCCGAGATCGCACCATTGCACTCCAGCCTGGGCAACAACAGCGAAACTCCGCCTCAAAAAAAAAAAAAAAAAAAAAAAAAGAAAAGGAAGATCCCTTGAGCCCAGGAGTTTAAGTTTGCAGTGAGCTATGATATTGCACCACTGCACTTCAGCTTGGGCCACAGGGTAAGACTCTATATCAAAAAAAAAAAGAAAAGAAAAGAAAGAGAAAAATGAGTTCTGTAAGGTGAGATACTCCACCGTTTCTGTTGCTTGGGACAGTGCCTGGAAGCTGGGAGCTCAGCATATGTTTTGGGAAGTGACGATCATTGAGGCACAAGCTGAAGAAGAGAAGGCAGACTGGGCCTCATCTCACATTCATAAAATCCCTCAAATTGTAACTTTTGACATTTTCTCTAGAGGAAAGTCGCACAATCAGTTCAGCGTATTCTGTGTGTTGCAAATGTGAATACTTGGTCTGCCAACATTTTTTTTTTGAGACGGAGTTTTGCTCTTGTTGCCCAGAGTGGAGTGCAATGGTGAAATCTCTGCTCACCACAACCTCCGCCTCCCGGGTTCAAGCGATTCTTCTGCCTCAGCCTCCTGGGTAGCTGGAATTACAGGTGCTTGCCACCACGTTCAGCTAATTTTTGTATTTTTAGAGACAGGGTTTTACCGTGTTGGCCAGGCTGGTCTCACAACTCCTAACCTCAGCTGATCCGCACGCCTCAGCCTCCCAAAGTGCCAGGATTACAGGCACAAGTCAACTTTTGCTATCGCTTCATTTATTTTTCCCTTTCTCTTTCACTTTCTTTTTTCCAGGCTGGAGTGCAGTGGCCCTATCGTGGCTCACTGCAGCCTTGAACTCCTGGGCTCAAGCAGTCCTCCCACCTCCGCCTCCCGAGTAGCGGTAGCTGAGATTATCAGCGGGCACCACCAAGCCTGACAAATTACGATAATTTTTTGTATGTTTGTTTTGTTTGTAGAGACGGGGTCTTCCTGTGTTGCCCAGGCTGGTCTGGAACTCCTGGCCTCAAGAGATCCTCCTGTGTAATCCTACCAAAGTGCTCAGATTACAGGCATGTGCCACCGCGCCCGGCCAAATGCACCCTTTTTTAGTGTACAATTCAATAGTTTCCAATATATTCGCAAAGCCATGCAACCATCACACCTATCTAATTTCAAAATGTTTTCATCGCTCCAAAAAATAACCCCGTATGGGAGGCCGAGGCGGACGCATCACTCGAGACTAGCCTGGCCAACATGTTGAAACCCCGTCTCGGCTAAAATTACAAAAATTAGCCGGGCGTGATGGCGCACGCGTAGTCCCGGGTACGCGGGAGGCTGAGGCAGGAGAATAGCTTGAACCTGGGAGGCGGAGGTTGCAGTGAGCCGAGATCGCATCACGTTACTCTAGCCTGGGCGACAGAGCGAGACTCCGTCTCAAAAATAATTAATTAATTAATCAATTAAAACAAAAATAAATAAATAACCCCATACCTTCTGCCTCTGTGGCCTTGCCTGTCCGGGGTATTTCCGTGAATGGACCCAAGCCACGGGTGGGCCGGGCCCTTGCAAACGCTCAGCCCCCACGTCGGCCCGTGGCCTTCGGATTGGACGGCGCGGCGGGGTGTGTGCGCGGCGCCCAATCGCTCCGGAGCGTCTGGAGGAGGCAGGTGCAGGCGCGGGCCGCAGCGCCGCAGAGGCTGCTGAACGCCCGCGAGGCCCGGACTTGGTGCAGAAGCCGCCGAACACGCCAGCTCCTGATCGCGGGTGCCCACGGCGCGGACATGGTGGGCTGGTGGCCGGCGTTGTCGCGCGCGGCCCGGCGCCACCCGTGGCCCACCAACGTGCTGCTCTACGCCGCTCTCTTCTCCTCCGGGGACGCGCTGCAGCAGCGGCTGCGGGGCGTCCAGGCCGACTGGCGCCAGACGCGGCGCGTGGCCACCGTGGTGGTGACCTTCCACGCCAACTTCAACTACGTGTGGCTGGGCCTGCTGGAGCGCGCGCTCCCGGGCCGCGCGCCGCACATCGTGCTGGCCAAAGTACTGTGCGACCAGGTGGTTGGCGCGCCCATAGCTGTCTCGGCCTTCTATGCCGGTGAGGGGCCGGGAGGGGGTCTGGGAGTTGGAAGCCAGTGTTGGGGGACTGGAGGCAGGGGATCAAGTGGCTGGAGGGAGGGCGCTGCAGGGGCTGGGGACGCGGGCAGGAGCTGGGGCTCTGAGACTCGAACTGCTTCAGCGGCCTGGGAGAGCCGGGGCAAGGGCTGGAGGCTGGGATGTTTGATGAGAAGTTGTTGGGGTCGGGGGCACTGGCTGGGGAGCCCGGAAATTGGGAGCCAGAAGTCCACCGGATCAGGAATTGAGGGGATTAGGGTCAGGGCTGACTCTGGGTTGGGTGTAGGCCAAGGCTGGAGGTAGGCAGGGCAGGGGAGGGCTTTTCCCCCTGAAAAAGGCCCACGGGAAAATCAAGGAGATCGCAGCTCAACGCCATAACAGCTGCAAAGACCGGGAACTAGTCGTGGGGAAGGGAAGGGACCCACCTGCTGTTCAGAAAAATCCATGCCTGGGTCTCCGGGGCCAACACAGGAACAAAATGCAAGGGGACCTATGCAGGTGGAATGTGAGATTATGCCTGGATCCTCAGAAAATTCATGCCCAAGGTCCTAGTCCTGCTTTGGTAACAAGATTTTCCCCTGGGGGTCCCATGGAAAACAGGGGACCTTGTATTCCAGCCGTGGAGGACTATATACCTGTGAGGGTTCAGGGAACCCTCTCCTTAGAATATCCGACCCGGGCCTGGGGTGTAGGGGACAAGGGATTGACTGCGGAAACCTTCTCTACTGCCTAAAATAGGAACAATGGAAATGTTACCTGAAAAATACCAGGGTTCCTTCCCCTAAGGAGTCACAAATGACTCCACCAAGAGGCAGGTTTTGCTCAATGGGAGTTTTATTACTTGGCACGGGTAAGGAGCGTATTCTCCAAAGCAGTGTGTTCCCCAGAGAAAGAGACAGGAGGGTTTTATGGGATGATGGAGAGGGTAGAAGGGTGAGGGTAGAGTAGGGGTCCCAGTGGCCTAGATACAGTGAGTCATCATGTTAGTACATAGGTTGCGGGTTATGGTCATGAAGCTGTAGCTTCTCCTGGGGTGAAGACTTTAGCATGGTGATGAGTAGAGTTAACTTGTAACCTGGGTTCAGTTAGGAGCTGGGTTTTTTTTTTTTTTTTTTTTTTTTTTTTTTTTTTTTGCTCTTGTTGCCCAGGCTTGAGTGCAGTGGTATGATTTTGGCTCACTGCAACCTCCACTTCCTGGGTTCAAGCAATTCTCCTGCCTCTGTCTCCCGGGTTCAAGCAGTTCTCCTGCCAGGCTGCCACGCCTGGCTAATTTATTTTTGTATTTTTAGTAGAGATGGGGTTTCACCGTGTTGCCCAGGCTAGTCTCGAAGTCCTGCTGGGATTACAGGCATGAGCCACCTCGCCCGCTGGAGCTGGTTTAAACAAAACGAAGTGTCCTCATTCCACCCAGGGTTGGGAAAAGACAGGTTGAGGACAGGAGGCTGTAAAACAGGCTGATTGCTCAAGTTGGTTAAATTCCAGTAAACTTTGGAAATCCTCCCTGTCTGCTTACAGAAAGAGCCCTATGGCCTCTGTCATCATCGCAATTTCTATAGCCTTGAAGGGGATGGTGTGGGTAACTGGGGAGAAAAGCTCTATGGGTCTTAAGCCTGACCTTGGGATTGGGGATCACAAATTTCCCCCCAAATGGGAGAGGACTTTTCCTAAGGCCTATTGATGCTTTCTAATACCAGGTTGAGGTCAGGCAAGGCACCATCTTGAAGAAACCTACTCTGCCCCCGAGCCTTATTTTTAACAGTCAGATTCATTTCCTTTCCCAACAGACCCCACCAGAAACACAAACGACCGGATTACCTATTGCCATTGCGGCCAGCTACGTGGCTGATGGGGTCAGTGGGTCAGGAGAACAGACAGCCTGAAAGCTAGGGCCTCCTGTTTATCAGAAGGTCTGTGCCTGGTTCCAGGGTATGATTTCCAGACTGGATTTGCAAACTGCTTCCTAGCACACATTACAGAAGCCTTGTACACTGGCGAAGGGGTAGGGGACCAGAATCCTATTTAATCCTCAAAGACCAGTGAGCTTGTTCTCTCTTTTTCTTTTTTCTGTGTTTTTTTTTGAAACAGACTCTTGCTTTATTACCCAGGCTGGAGTATACAGTGGCCTGATCTCGGCTCACTGCCACCTCTGGGTTCAAGCAATTCTCCTGCCTCAGCCTGTAATCCCTCAACTGGGATTACAGACACACACCACCATGCCCGGCTAATTTTTGTATTTTTAATGGAGGCGGGGTTTCACCATGTTGGCCAGGCTGGTCTCGAACTCCTGACCTCAAGTGATCTGCCCACCTCGGGCTCCCAAAGTGTTGAGATTATAGACGTGAGCCACCACACCTGAGACTTCTTATTATTCTCATGTTACAAATGAGGAAACTGAGTCTCAGAAGGGTTATGTGACTCACCCAAAGAGAACACAATCCAGGCACTTGATGCTCTCATGTTGAGAAGATTGACAGTGTGCCTGGACTAAAACGTGCTGAGTAACTAAGAAGACTTGAACCTATGTCCAGGCCAAGGTCTCTGATACAGATTCCTGGCCAGATTGCTATTTTGCTTTGGTTTTCAGTTTTTTCTAGTTCAGTTTTCCTCATCTTGTATTACAATGAAGGGGGAAGTGGAAAGGGATGGATTGGAGGTTTGTGTAAAGGTCTACTTGGAAATTGCATTAATCAGATGATTCTTTGTGCTGGGGCCACCTTGGGGAACCTGAGTCGTAACAGATTAAGAGCTCTGCTTGGCAATCGGACACCTGGGTTAAACTCTGTCTGCTATTAACCTCTCTAAGCTCTTTTCCTCCTTTGTAACTCTGTCTACCTTAGCAAGTTGTAAGGAGAGGAACATGAAATGAGGTACATAAAGTACTTAGCATTTAATTAATGCTGGCTAAGTGGAACACAGTATTACCAATATTTTGCTGGGTCATGTAAGAATCTTCTTGCAATTAACTAATAAAGCTCTTATTTCCCCTCCTTCCTAATCAGGGATTGGAAAGAATTTTTAAAGTACTCTTAGTTTTACAACCCTTCCTAAAATACGAGAGCTTCGCCTTGCCACCTGAATTTCTTTTTTCCTTTTCTCTTTTTGAGACAGGGTCTCACTCTGTTCCCCAGGCTGGAGTGCAGTGATGTGATCACAGATCATTGCAGCCTCGACTTCCTGGGCTCAAGCGATCCTCCCACCTCTGCCTCTGGAGTAGCTGGGACTACAGGCGTGCACTCCCATACCTCGCTGGTTCTTAAATTGTTTTGTAGAGACAAGGTCTTGATGTGTTACCCAGGCTGTGAATTTCTATTCAGGGATATTGAAGATCACAGTTTTCAAAGTGTTTTTAGGAAGGATGAATTGATGTTCCACTTTCTTTTTTTTTTTTTTTTTTTTAATTTTTTTAATTTTTTTTTTTTAAAGATGGGGTTTCACCATGATGGCCAGGCTGGTCTTGAACTCCTGACCTCAGGTGATCCACCCACCTGATTACAGGCGTGAGCCACCACGCCTGGCCTGATGTTCCACTTTCAAATTTTGATTAGCGTGATACTGATGGGAAATTTGTAGTTGCCAGAATATTTGGGTCCACTAAATAAAAAAATACTTACTTTTATTTTTTTGAGATGTAATCTCGCCCTGTCACCCAGTCAGGAGTGCAGTGGTGTGATCTTGGTTCACTGTAACTTCCGCCTCCTGGGATCAAGCGATCCTCCTGCCTCAGCCTACCAAGTAGCTGGTATTACAGGCATGCACCACCACGCCTAGCTAATTTTGTATTTTTAGTCAAGACAGGGTTTCTCCATCTTGGTCAGGCTGGTCTCAAACTCGCAACCTCAGGTGACCTGCCCACGTTGGCCTCCCAAGTGCTGGGATGAGCCACTGTACCTGGACCACTGGCTTTTTTTTAAAGATAGAAATTAAAATTTCACAAAATGTTTGGAAGGTAAAGTCAACAATAGACCACTATTGTAACTTGTTTGTTTTTGTGAATTGTTACAGTTTTTGAAAAAATAATTGTTCTCCTGTAACTTTTATATTCGGCTATTCTCGATTTGTATTTATCATCCCTTTAAAATTTACCTAGTTTTAGAATGGAGATTATGTTCTTTTTTTTGTTTTGAGACAGGGTCTTGCTGTGTCGCCCAGGCTGGAGTGCAGTGACATTATCACAGCTCACTGTAGCCTCCACCTCCCAGGCTCAAGCAGTCCTCCCACCTTGGCCTCCTGAGTAGCTATGACTACAGGTGCACCACCACACCTGGCTAAGTTTGGAATTTTTTGTAGAGATGGGGTTTCACCATGTTGCCTGGACTGGTCTCTTAATTCCTGGACTCAAGCGATCTCCCTGCTTCGACCTCCCGGAGTGCTAGGATTACAGGCATGAGGCACCACGCCTGGCTATGTTCTTTTCACTGTAGGGTCAGAAAGGTCACTGATAGATATTAGTGATGGTTACTTTGCATATTGGAATGGGAAACTTAAACATGAACTGTTATACAGTACTCTTATGAATCTCTTAAAATTCTTTCGGTGTTTTTTGCAAATAGGTATGAGCATTCTCCAGGGAAAGGATGACATATTTTTGGACCTGAAACAGAAATTCTGGAATACCTATATGGTAAGACAGGCTTTTGAAAGTGTAATCAGTATCTTTTTGGGTATATATGTATGTATTTATAATGATTAAAAAAATTTTTAATTGACACATGTAGATAATTCAGTACACACGTGATTATTCAGTACACACATCTCATCATATCAGGGTTCACTGCACACACACGCTTGTGTGTGTATTGTTTTTAATTAAACACATTTTTTTTGAGACAGGGTCTCGTTCTGTTACCCAGGCTGGAATGCAGTGGTGTGATCATGGCTCACTGCAGCCTCAACCTCCTGAGCTCAAGCAATTTTCCCACCTCAGCCTCCTGAGTAGCTGAGACTACAGGCATGTGCCACCACACCCAGCTAATTATTTTTAAATTTTTTTGGTAGAGACAGAGAGTCTCACTGTGTAGCCCAGGCTGGCCTCAAACTCCTGTGCTCCAGTGATCCTCCCATCTCAACATTAAGTACATTTTAATAAAACTAATTCTTAAATTAGAGCTCCAGTTTGGCTGGTAGAAGAGTCCAGTATTTTGACAGAGAAATCTTAGTTATTTTGATAGATGAATGAGGAGAGGCTTTAAGGGTGTCTATACTTCTCATGAACTGGAAAGAAATAATATCTCTAGGCTGGGCAGAGTGGCTCATGCCTGTAATCCCAGCACCTTCAGAGGCTGAAGCAGGTGGACCACTTGAGGTCAGGAGTTTGATACCAGCCTGGCCAACAACGGTGAAACCCTATCTTACTAAAAATACAAAAATTAGCCGGGCATGGTGGAGCACATCTGTAATCCCAGCTACTCGGGAGGCTGAGGCAGGAGAATCAATTGAACCTGGAGACAGGTTGCAGTGAGCCGAGATCGCACCACTGCACTCCAGCTTGGGCAACAGAGCGAGACTCCGTCTCAAAAAAGAAATAATATCTATGCATTTCAGTCCGTGTTCTCAATGATTTCTGATTTTATTATATGAACTCTTATTAACAATCAAAATTTATTTTGTAAATTTTGCAGCCAAAGGGACAATTTATTTTGTAAATTTGGGATCCTATTTGCAAAATAGGGATTATAGACTCTGAGTGGCTTAATGGAATCCTTCCCACATTCAAAGTCAATGTTTTCAGGTGAGCATTCTGCGGACTCTTGCTGAAGAGAACTTCATCATCAAGAAGGTACTGATAGCGAAGGAGAATGTTTCCCACCCAGGGTTATTCCAAGGTTTGAAGCAAATCAGCTGTTTTACTGTTTGCTCAGCACAAATATATACAATCCAGTCCAATACATATTTATTCATTTATTCAGTTAAGATTTATTGAACAGTGTCCTAAGGCCTCGCAAAATCAGGGATGATTTTCATCTCTGCCCTAGAGCATGTTAGATTGCATTCATCACAAGGAGATGAATCTTTGGGATTCCAGAATGTACACAGACTGGCCTAGGCCTTCACATGTTCTTCATTCCCTATCAAAAGCAGTGTTGAGCCACAACTACATATTACCTGTACAGCTTCTAGCATCATCTGTTGGATGGTACCGAGCCCCTGAGCCGGCATCACTTGATGGCTAGAGGCAGAGGATGAAGCAGTTTGAAGCCAGAGGCTTCCCCTGAGGCCCTATACTTGGCAACAGTAACTACAAGGAATGTGTTCAGAACTCTTGTGATTTCTCTTAGGACAGAAATTGATGGCCCCATGCTGACAACCAACTGTGATTTTCTTCTGTCATTTGTTTGGTTGTTTTTTTTTTTTTTTTTTCAAGACAGAGTCTCACTCTGTCGCCTAGGCTGGAGTACAGTGGCACCATCTCGGCTCTTTGCAACCTCTGCCTCCCGGTTCAAGCAATTATCCTGCCTCAGCTTCCTGAGTAGCTGGCATTACAGACTTGCACAACCATGTCCAGCTAATTTTTTTATTTTTCAGTAGAGACGGGGGTTTCACCATGTTGGCCAGACTGGTCTTTAACTCCTGAGCTCAGGTGATCCACCTGCTTCAGCCTCCCAAAGTTCTGGGATTACAGGCGTGAACCACTACTCCCAGGCACTTCTTCAGTTTTAATTTGGAAAAAGGAACAAGCTTCTCCGTTATGTTGTAAAGTCTGTAGAAATATGTACAGCTAACATTTTTTTTTTTTTTTAAGAGCAAGAAGTAGGCAGCTCACACCTGTAATCCCAGCACTTTGGGAGGATGAGGCAGGAGGATCGCTAGAGTCCAGGAGTTTGAGACCAGCCTGCACAACATAGTGAGACCCCACCTCTACAACAATAAAATAAAATAGCTGGGTATAGTGGCGTGCATCTGTGGTCCCAGCTGCTTGGGAGGCTGAGATGGGAGGATCACAAGCCTGGGAGATTGAGGCTGCAGTGAGCCATGACTGCGCCACTGGGCTCCAGCCTGAGTGACAGAGTGAGACCCTGTTTCAAAAAAAAAAGAAGGAAGTAGAATTGAGAAAGAAAGAAGCTTCAGGCCAGCACTTTGCGAGGCCGTGAGGTCAGGAGATGGAGACCATCCTGGCCAACTTCGTGAAACCCCATCTCTACTAAAATACAAGAAAATTAGCTGGGCGTGGTGGCACACACCTGTAGTCCCAGCTACTCGGGAGGCTGAAGCAGGAGAATTGCTTGAACCCAGGAGGCAGAGGTTGCAGTTGCTGAGATTGCACCACTGCACTCCAGCCTAGCGACAGACCAAGACTTTGTCCCAAAAAAAAAAGAGAGAAAGAAGCTTCAGGCAAGGATTTGTAAATGATGAACAGAACCACGGGAACATTTGCATACTGTTTTAAAAAAAATAGTGGTTACAATGAGTGAGTCTCATCTACTCTCATGAAAAGAAAGAGGGTATACCAGCAGTCTGAAGCCCAACCCATTTGGAGATTTTTTTGGGAAGATTTGCTGTAATAAGAAACTGTCTTCCAGGTGCTGTACTAGGTGTTTGTGGGAGAGACCCAAAAAACCATATAAAACACAGATTCTGTCCTAAAGGGACTCAGATTCTAGTGGGATAGATAGATAAATAGACAAGTCATTGACTAGAATTCCACGAGAAATGCTCTCAGAGCCCATGGGTACTTAGCACAATGAGGGGGTGTGGGGGTGGGGATCCAGGAAGTCTTGCCTGGGCCAGGCACCAGCGGCTCATGCCTGTAATCCCATCACTTTGGGAGGCCAAGGTGGGTGGATCACTTGAGTTGGAGAGTTTGAGACCAGCCTGGGCAACGTGACAACAAAACCTTGTCTCTACAAACACAAAAGTGAGCTGGGCATAGTGGCTCCCACCATGCTACTCAGGAGTCCCAGCTACTCAGGAGGCGGAGGTGGGAGGATCTCCTGAGCCCAGGAGGCTGAGGCTGCAGTGAGCTATGATTGTGCCACTGCACTCCAGCCTGGGCAACAGAGTGTGACCTTGTCTCAAAAAAAAACAATAAAAAAAGCTATAATTACACACATACTGGAGGACAGGGCATCCCAGGGACAGAAGGAGCTGAGCAGAGTTGACAATACGTAAAGCACCGTGGTATGCCTGGAGGGGAGAAACCACAGGCAGTGTGGTGTTCACAGAGCATTTGCTGAGCAACTTGGAATGAGTTTAGATCCTGGAGACTGTTGAATGCCCGAGCTGAGGATCTTGAACTTCACCCTCAGATAACAGCAACAAAGGAAACCAAAGTTACATTTCTTATGTAACCAAGCTCACATAAGAAATAAGGAAGCACGCTGCGTGTGGTAGCTCACACCTGTAATCTTAGCATTTTGGGAGGCTGAGGCAGATGGATCCCTTGAGGTTACGAGTTCGAGACCAGCTTAGGCAACATAGCAAAACCCTGTCTGTATTTATTTTAAAAAAATAAAACTGGCCGGGTGCAGTGGCTCACACCTGTAATCCCAGCACTTTGGGAGGCAGTGGCAAGCAGATCACTTGAGGTCAGGAGTTTGAGACCAGTGTGGCCAACATGGTGAAACCCTGTCTCCAACAAAAGTACAAAAGTTAGCCGGGTGTGGTGGTGCGCACCTGTAGTCCCAGCTACTTGGGAGGCTGAGGTTCAAGAATAACTTGAACCCAGGAGGTGGAGGTTGCAGTGAGTGGAGATCATGCCACTACACTCTAGCCTGGGCAACAGGGAGACTCTCAAAAAAATTAAACAACAACAACAAAAATACATAAAAAAGAAATAAGAAAGCAGTGGGTATAGGAAAGATTTGAGGGCTATTTAGAAGGTAGAATGAGTGGGTCGGAATGATTGATTGGAAGCAGAGGTAATGGATTCAGGACACCTCTATGAAGCCCACAGTTCTAGTTTAAGCAACTACATGGGTACTGGTTCATCACTTGATTTAGGACATAGAGAAAAGGGAGCCAAAAAAAATGAGATGAGTTCAGTTTGGGAAATGCTGAATGCCAGATGTCTTTGGCTATTCAGAGAGAGATTGCCGAAGCACAGGGAAGAGTTCACGGCAGTGTTTAATTATTTTTAGTGCTCACACGTCCCAGATTTGGCCAGTGGGAGTCCCTCCAAGCTCATTCCTGTGTCCTATGACATCACCCAGCTTCTTTCTCCATTTCTTCTTTTTTAAGCCACTTCCTTTCTGGCATGATAATATGTTCCAGGTCTGTCTTGTACCTTGTACCTGCCCTGCTCTGCCCTGGCCCTGGCCCTGGCATCAGTCATTTCTCCGAGGAGTCCTGATTCCTTTTCATGGGAGAATGGTGTAAGAACAAAATATACTACTACATGATACTACATTCTGACAAGAAAAAAAAAAAAAAAAAAACCACAGTCATAAGAAGTAAAGCCATGGCTGGGCACAGTGGCTCACGCCCTCAACAAGGCAGAGGCAGGAGGATTGCTTGGGGCCAGGAGTTCAAGACCAACCTGGCCAACATAGCCAGGGCCCTGTCTCTATAAAATGAAAAGAAAGAAAGAAAGAAAGAAAATTGGAAAGTCATGTATGGATGAGTTTAGTCTTCTGATTATTTTTGGTAAAGTTTTAAATTTTTTTTTGTTTTTTTTTTTTTTGAGACAGAGTCTCATTCTGTCACCCAGGCTGGAGGGCAATGGTGCGATCTTGGCTCACTGCAGCCCCCACCTTTTGGGTTCAAGCGAGTCTCCTGCCTCAGCCTTCTAAGTATCTGGGATTATAGGTTCCCACCAGCACGCCCTGCTAATTTTTGTATTTTTACTAGAGATGAGTTTTCGCCATGTTGGCCAGGCTGGTCTCAAACTCCTGACCTCAGGTGATCTGCCCGCCTCAGCATCCCAAAGTTCTGAGATTACAGGCATGACACACCATGCCCAGCCTTAAATTTTTAAATATACTTTAAATATAAAATATACATTATATGTAATATCTACTTTTAAATGTAAACATAAATATTATAAAGCTTTTGTTGCAACTGTTCATTTTAGAAACCTCAGAAAATACAAATTAGGAAAAAGAAGAAAATAAATCTCTAATATCACTTTTAAGGACTATTTTAAAAACCTGTAGCTTTTTTTTGAGACATAATTTACATACCAAGACTTCTTTTTAAAAAATTCATAATGGTGACTTTTTCATCGGAATGCATAGGATAAAGCTTGTTAAAATGTCTAAGATATTTTGTAACGTAGGAAAATTTCAGCTAAACTTGTCCTATAGCATCACATGGTTGAATATATTAGAAAATCATTCATAAACCATGGTTTGGTATATAGTTTTAAGAATTCGAGACTGGGCACAGTGGCTCACACCTGAAATTCTAGCATTTTGGGAGGCTGAGGCAGGTGGATCAGGAGGCAGGCTGAGGTCAGGAGTTCAAGATCAGCCTGGCCAACATGGTGAAACCCCGTCTCTACTAAAAATACAAAACTTAGCTAGGCATGGTGGCAGATGCTTGTAATCCCAGCTACACAGGAGGCTGTGGCAGGAGAATTGCTTGAAACCAGAAGGCGGAGGTTGCAGTGAGCCGAGATCGCACCACTGCACTCTAGCCTGGGCAACAGAGCGAGACACCACCTTAAAAAAAAAAAAAAAAAAAGGAATTTGGCCAGTGAGATGGCTCATGCCTATAATCCCAGCACTTTGGGAGGCTGTGGTGGAACTATTGCTTTTGCCTAGGAATTTGAGACCAGCCTGGGCAACATAGAGACCATGTCTCAAAAAAAAAAAAAAAAATTAAGAAAAAAGAATTCATTGATGATTCTGTATTTACAAATATATTCCTGCATCATTTGTTCATGGTAACCAGAAAATTACAATACATAAAAAAATATATGCTATTATTTTCAAAGCAGTTGTCTTCCAGAATTGGTACTGATTCTACTAGACTTTTCATTCTGGAGCTAAATATAAAATTAATAGAAATATCTTGTACCTAATAGCTTTTTTCCCCCACAACTCCCCAACCCCCTTCACTCTAGAGGCCTTAAGTAGTCTAATTTAATCAGCTTAGTCTGAAATATAGTACTACCTGGGCATCTTGTTGGCCTAGTATTGTAGTATTGCTTACTTTTTTTTTTTTTTTTTTTTTTTTTTTTTGAGACGGAGTTTCGCTCTTGTTGCCCAGGCTGGAGTGCAATGGCGCGATCTCGGCTCACCGCAACCTCCGCCTCCTGGGTTCAAGCAATTCTCCTGCCTCAGCCTCCTGAGTAGCTGGGACTACAGGCCCACGCCACCACGCCCAGCTAATTTTTTGTATTTTTAGTAGA
>PVKV010021223.1:0-38037 GCA_004027835.1 Alouatta palliata | reverse complement strand
CGGAGTTTCGCTCTTGTTACCCAGTCCGGAGTGCAATGGCGCGATCTCGGCTCACCGCAACCTCCGCCTCCTGGGTTCAAGCAATTCTCCTGCCCCAGCCTCCCGAGTAGCTGGGACTACAGGCACGTGCCACCATGCCCAGCTAATTTTTGTATTTTTAATAGAGACGGGGTTTCACCATGTTGACCAGGATGGTCTCGATCTCTTGACCTCGTGATCCACCCGCCTGGGCCTCCCAAAGTGCTGGGATTACAGGCGTGAGCCACCGCGCCCGGCCGTATTCAAATTTTTAAAAAATATTTTTGATTCATAGTTGGTTGAATCCCTAGGTACAGAACCCATGGATATTGAGGGTCTGCTGTACTCAACTGCTATTTCTTATATGAATAAATACACAAATGTGTTAGTTAAAATGTAATTTTTACCTTCTGAATACTTGTCTAAGACATTCCTCATTTTCATAGTAAACAAATAGGTAAGGGATATTTATGTTCTAAATCCTGTAGCCAGAAATAATAGCACATATTTGAGAGATCAGAACTTGGAACTCATTTTTTAAACATTATTCAGATGATGTAATAATCATCAACCATATTGAAACTAATCTTGCTAAAATTAACAAAAAACACAGCGTTACAATAAATCCTGTGGAAGTGAATATGAATTGTTTTACTCGTATTTGTGCTTGTTGAGGTCATTTTTAATGGTGTATAAAAATATGATAAACAAGACTTGAGACGTTTTAGTCTTTAATAATCTTACCTAGAAGAACTAAATCATGAAAAATAATTTACAATTAGGACTTATCCAGGCCCACCCTCTCACTATTATCCCATGTTCCTCCAATCATCCTGGCAAAAATTGAAACAAAAAGTATGAGTAAAAGTCATGCATAAATGTCACAAACATTTGGAGTGGAGTCAATTATTGCTTATTCTCATAAGAGGACAATGCCAGGAGTGATGCAATTACATGTAATCTCAAATAAGGGGAATTAAAGTATATAAACATAGGAGCTACTTCACTACATTCATGCAGAATACACCATCCCATAAGCAACACAAAATAACATGCCATTATTATTAAGTGAATGAACAATACATTTTGAGAGCCTGTAGTACATTTATCACTGTGGATAACATACAAATTAAAGACTATTTCTTAGCATCAAGGGGGAATTCTGCTAAGATTCAATTTTTACTCTAGAATACTTGACTGATTTTATTTCTCCTAAGTCTACTATTAAAATACCATGTATTTAAAATATCTTCTGTATAAACTGTGATCTCTCTATAAATATGTGTAAAGTTTAGAAAAAATTTTTCATGTACTTTATACATACTTCTGTTCCTAAAGCTGTGTATGTTTGTGAGGTTAATTATTTAATCTTCTTAGTTCTGGATGAAATTAAAAAGTAAATTTGTATTCAATTTAGAATATTTTAGGGTTTTCTTTGAAAGAAAATGGCATAACCTTCTTTAGCAGTTCATCCTTGAAAAAGCTGCTCCATAAAATATTTAAACATATGTGGGGCTAGACATTTGCTTAAAATTTTGTAATCTGCACAATAAATCCATTTTACCAATGGCAAAACTGAGCCTCAGGTAAATAAAATAGTTTGCAGAATACAAATAGAGTAAACTGCTGAACTAGGCTTTAAAATCAAACTGTCAGTCCAACTTGAAGGCTGGGTCTTTCTACTACATCAAAGTAACTGTTTACAACGAGAAAGCTTCTTTGTGTCAAGCTCAGATTCCCACACTAAATACAAGCTCAGTCCCTGGGAAACCAGACATGGAGACTGGTTCAGACTGACTTTTACATTATCTTTACCTTGATCTTATTTTCTGTCATACCTTTGGAAACTTTCTATAGCTTTTTGGTCTATTTGTCTTTTTACTTTAATTGATAAACTACCTCATTTTATTCTTTGTGTTTTTGCCTCTTAAAATGATGGATCCTTAGAGTAATTTTTAATTAAATGGCCTCAGCCCCACCCATAGCCATGTGGAAAGGTATTAGAGTCCCATACTGGTATAGTAGCCTTCCTTTATCTGAGGTTTCATTTTCTGCAGTCTTAGTTATGTGCAGTCAACCATGGTCTGAAAATAGGAAATGGAAAATTCCAAAATAAACAATTTATAAATTTAAAACTATGGGCCACTCTGAAGAGCATGATGAAATCTCATATTGTACCATTGGAGATGTGAACCTTCCCTTTGACCAGCATATAGATGCACCCAGCCCATTAGTCACTTAATAGTTCTCTCAATTATGAGATCGACTGTATCTCAGTACCTGTGTTTAAGAAACACTGATTTTACTTAACAATGGGCCCAAAGCCCAAAATTAGTGATATTGGCAATTTGGATGTGCCAAAAAGAAGCTGTAAAATACTGACTTGAAGTAAAATGGGGAAAATTATCAACTTAAAAAAAAAGAAAAAAAAATATTGTCCTAGAGGTTGCTAAAATCTATGGTAAGATTATAAAATTCCTATCAGTAGAATTGTGAAGAAGGAAAAAATAAATTCATGCTGGTTTTGCTGTTGTACCTCAAACTGCAAAAATTACAGTGACACTATGTGATAAGGTCTTAGTTAAGATGGGAGAGCTATTAAATTTGTGTGTGGAAGACATTAACAGAAAGCAAGTTCTGACTGAGGATCATGTGTTGTACCAGAAAGCACTGAGCCTGTAAAACTTCAGCAAGGGATCTCCTGAAACTGGTGACTCTAAGCCATTACTGCAGGTAGAGGATATTTACACAGATTCAGAAATAGGTTTGGACTCAAACATACAAAAATTACTGGAGAGGCTACATCTGCAGATGAAACTTTATTATACATATGTATGTAAAGGAAAAAAAACAGTATTTATAGGGTTTGGTATAACACTATCCAAAGTTTCAGGCATCCTTTGGGACAATTCTAACTAGGACCTGCATGGCAGACTCCCTGCTCCCCGAGCCCTCAAACTAAACGCAATTCAACATCTGAATATGTTTCCAATGATCTGGTTCAGACCCTTCAGATAATGTTTCAGAGGCTTCCATTTTATGATGATTTATATTGTTTGCTCTTCAGAAGAAATTTATAAAACAGGGTCTCTTTATAAATAGCACGATTATGTCTAAAACATTATTTGATTCACAAAATTAAACCAATCTGTAGTTCAACAGACTTTTCTCAGAGATATGTATTTCCTGGCTTTTGACTCTGTCTCTAACTAGCCAAGCTCTCAAATTTTTAATGATCCACTTAAATCTCAGAGACCTGAAACTTACATAACTGTGCAGTTTGTTCTCTTATGTTCAAGAAGAAAGACATTTTATTTCATAGCTCCCATATTATATTTTATATACTTCAATGGCATGTCTGATTTTGAAAACAATAATTTAAAAAAACAAAGCATCAGTGTTAAATTCAGCTGCTAGAAACCAAACTAATCTTGCCTTTTTGATCTGGTGCTAACACTTTAATCGCCACTTTTTTTTTGGCCTACCCACTCAACATGTTTAGCTTCTAGGTTGTCTATACGGTTGATTGATGAGTCTAGAAGTGAGAACTTCAGAAGACTGCCACATGAAATGACTGGTGAAAAGCGGATTCTAAACATCAGTAAATTTGAGAAACTCAGTCTAATACAGCCATCTTCCAACACTAGTTTAAAGAAGTCCTATATTTGGAGGGCCTGGTTAACAAGGATAACTTTGTTGAATTCAGATGTCCACAAATTTTTGAACCATGAATTCTCTCCTTACCTCTACCTCCACCACTGTCTTAATTTTAATGTAATCCTACTCAACATGTTGAGTAATCCTTTGGGAAAATCTGATTAGATATTTTCAAGGTAAAGCTCTGCGTTTGGCTCATTTCAATCCCTAACTACATTTTTTAAAAATAAATTTTTGATTCAATTTTGAATTAATTGAAGAATGCCTAAGATTAAATCTGTTTTTCATTGAATTATGTCAAAAAATTTGAATAAAATTAAATATAAATTTACCTAATGCTTAGTATTTCTGAACTTTATTCAGAGTGCTTCTTCCAGGTATTCTTTGTGTTCTAATTTCATATGAATGGTGTTTATTTTTTATGTTTTTATTTTTTAAATTTTATTATACTTTAAGTTTTGGGATACATGCAAGTTTGTTAAATAGTTATACACTTGCCATGGTGGTTTGCTACATCCATCACCCCATCATCTACATTAGTATTTCTAATAATGCTATCCCACCCCTAGCTCCCCACCTCCTGATAGGCCCTGGTGTGTGCTATTCCCCTCCCTGTATCCATGTGTTCTCATTTTTCAACTCTTGCTTATGAGTGAAAATATGCAGTGTTTGGTTTTCTGTGCTTATGTCAGTTTGCTGAGAATGATGGTTTCCAGCTTTATCCATGTCCCTGCAAAGGAGATGAACTCATCATTTTTTTTATGGCTGCATGGTATTCCATGGTGTATACATGCCACATTTTCTTCATCCAGTCTATCTTTGATGGGCATTTGGATTGGTTCCAAGTCTTTGCTATTGTGAACAGTGCCACAATAAACATAGGTGTGCATGTGTCTTTATAATAGAATGATTTATAATCCTTTGGGTGTATATCCAGTAATGAGATTGCTGGGTCAAGTGGTATTTCTGGTTCTAGATCCTTGAGGAATCGCGATACTGTCTTCCACAATGGTTGAACTGATTTACACTCCCACCAACAATGTAAAAGCATTCCTATTTCTCCACATTCTCTCCAGCATCTGTTGTCTCCTGACTTTTTAATGATCACCGTTCTAACTGGTATAAGATGATATCTCATTGTGGTTTTGATTTGCATTTCTCTAATGACCAGTGATGATGAACATTTTTTTATTTGTTTGTTGGCTGCATAAATGTCTCCTTTTGAGAAGTGAGAAATAGATCTTTTACCCACTTTTTGATGGAGTTGTTTGTTGTTTTTTTTTTCTTGTAAATTTGTTTAAGTTTTTTGTAGATTCTGGATATTAGTCCTTTGTCAGATGGGTAGATTACAAACATTTTGTCCCATTCTGTAGGTTGCCTGTTCACTCTAATGATAGTTTCTTTTGCTGTGCAGAAGCTCTCTAGCTTAATTTGATCCTACTTGTCTAATTTCGCTTTTGTGGCCACTGCTTTTGGTGGTTTAGTCATGAAGTCCTTGCCCATGCCTTTGTCCCAAATGCTAATGCCTAGGTTTTATTCTATTGTTTCTAAATAAAAGTAAATTTGTAAATGCTTTTGAAGAATTTGTAGTAATCTCATGATAAAAGCTTGTAAATGTTCAATTTTCTGTTTCATATGATGCACAACTCTCTTTTCATACTTATTAAATTCACTTTGTTTCATAGTTGTTTCACACTGACATATAAAATAAAAGAAAAAAGCATTTTAAAAATAATTTTAAATTATTGTAAGTGACTATATGGACTATGAACATTTACCATTCAATTACAATCTGTGCTGAATTAATTTCACACCTAGGGACACCATTAACTTTCTTGAAATTACTTGTGTAAATTACAAATCTACTTCTTGCCCAGGTATGGCAAGGCATAATCTAGCAAAAGAATATTTAATAACAAAAAATATTAATGCTAATTTCATGAGAAATGATGAAACACATTCTTAAAATGTCTACATGGAGGCTCTTTAGACACAATTGCACAAACCCAGCTTGCAAATATTAACTGCTTCTTGGTATGTGTTATTCTGGCACACGGCAGTGCCAGAATAATATATAAAGCTAAAAATGTATAAACCATTAAACAAACCATATGTATGAAAGAAAATAGCTTTAACAGATGTCTTATTTTAGAGTTTTATGTACCAAATTTTGGTGGCACATGATGATGATGGAATCGTTCTTCCATACCTAGGCCTCAGTTTAGCAGTAGAATTTGGAAGGAACTTCTGTGGGCAGCTTCTTGCTGCCCACTTACAAGAATATGATGCTATAAATGCAAGTGTTCCAGAGGGGTAGATCATCCAATGGAAGGGATTTGATACATTTGTCGTAAGAAACGCTACCTACTAGTCACAGTGTACTTAAAAACGGAGCCCTAAATAAGGAGACTCATTATCTCACTCATTAAGACTGGTATTATCTTCAGGATCAGGATTGGAGTCCATACTGAGATTCTACATTAGGCAAGGTGAACATGAAACACAAACTCAATGCATTGTGATCTAGATGGTCTGGCTAACTCAGCAAGCAGGTTGCAAGTTTTTGAATAAATGTGTTTAGTTATAAATTATCTCTCAAAGAAAAAAAAATACAGTGCTTTAAGGGAGAATATTGTGCCCTGACTTCATGGCACTTAGGAAGATTGCCATTTTAAAGGATGAGAATTATATAGAGCTGAACTAGTTAAAAAAAATAACTAAACACAGATTCATTATAGTTCTAGGAAAATCTGACTCCTTACTTCCTCCTAAATATTAAGCACATTTTATTTAAAAAAATGACGAAAGTATGACATTATCACATCTGACAGTTGTCTTTGTTTTTCTGTATCTAAAAGTAATCTATGCTTGTCTATATTAGTTGAATTACTAATTTGCCTTCAACCATTATCATTATTTCACATCTTTATCTGGAAATTAAAAAATAACAGGTACAATTCACAGATACATATTTTAAAATTTTATATTTTTTAAAACAATGTATGAATAATTTTGTGCGACTCATAGGAGTAATGTTAAATATGCTCTTCTTTGAACTTTCAGTATCAACTGTCAGAAAGTTAGTCATGAATCAAATCATTCTAGGCCATTTTATAAGAGAAGTATAAGATGTAATTATGTAAAAAACTTTCATGGTTTATGCTTTAATATACAAACCTGCTGACCTTATAATTTCTGTTCATAAGCATTTTAACCATGAAAGTAATGATGGCAGCTTACTGAGAATTTAATTTTTAAATTAACACTCTCACAAAGAGTGAGCATGTGATTAATATCACTTCAATAAAGAGAAGTTGGTAATCACTTTAGACCAAAAGTAATACATTCTGAATATCTTATATATTAAAGCACTACTTCATGTCTTAAAGTATTTCCATTTTAAAAGGATCCTGGCAAGCCAGTAAATACCACTGACAAAAGGAAAATAATCACTTTTATCCCAGGCTTTTATTTTTCTTTGACTTCTAAACCTTCTAAAATTTAGACAGTTAATAGAAAAATTACCTAGATGTTTAAAAATATATCACATGTACTGCCCACTAAAAATAAAATCCAAAGTGCATACATTTCATTTTTCATTCACATATAATGTATATGCACCAGTAGTTAGCTGACTCTGCATTTTATGTCACTGATTTGGCATGGTATCTTTTTACAAAGTGTCCCAGATGTTATGTAAAGTTCTGACCATGTGTTAAAAATGTATACACATGCATGTGTTGTATGTGTGTTTCAGTGGGTGTGTGGGGAATTTAACAATAGCCTTCACAACTCCAATAAAAGCTACTATTTGGACCATATGAAAGTTTACTATTTTATAAAATTTAAATAGTTTTAGTGAGCTTTTATAAAACGTGTACTACTTTATTGCCTTTAAAGCAGACAACTGACGACGTAAATTTTCTGGATGATTATCAAGTAGGTGTTGATGCAGCTGTTGCCATGCAAGACATGCTGAAGCATCTACTGCAGTTTCAACTAGTTGAGCATGGCTCTCTTCATGAAATAGGTACTAATGGCTTATGACTTACAGTGATGAATATCTAAAATATCGATTGCCAGTAAAAATAAAATCTTATTTAAACTTTGTAAAAATTGTGGAGAGGAAGCAGATATTTTCAACTATACAAATAGGTACTGAACTCAAATACTGAAAGGCACATTTCTGAAAATGAAAAGTGTTGCAGAAAATTCAGGAGTTGTTCTCCAAAGGTACAAAATCCACACTGGAAAACATATATTTGTCTATAGTATAATTCTACAGTAAGTCTCCAATGTACTCTACTCATTTGGTTTTACTGTGGGTCACTTCCTGTTTGTCAAAGCCTGAAAATCTTTTTAAGCCATAGCACAATTAGAAATTTTCATTTTTCTGCTGAGGCAATATTATTTGTCAAACAATGAGTATTAAGAGGGTTTAAGATTTTTATTAGCTCAGTTACACTATTCCATTTTACAAGAGAAAGCTCAGATAATAAAAACTTACTGCCTATAACTTATATTTGCATCCATCTTTCAACACTAAAAAAGCCTTATTTGAAGAGCAAACCACATGAGCATTTTACTTCTTACAGTCACATGCTTTTAAACTTACCAGTGAGAAAATCTTATACTCTACTCCACTTTAAACACATACTGAAATAGAATACGGTCTTCATCTTTATTTTAAAGAAAATAGAGATAACATTTATATTTGAATTGAATCCATCCCCAGCTTTCAACCTTCTATTACCAATTGCTTGTTAAGATACGTGTTCATCATATCTCCATATTTATAAAATTAATACAAAAAAAGCTAATGTCTTAGAAACAAATTCTTCCTTAAGTAACACACACACATACACACACATACACACACACACACACACACACACACACACACACACACACAAATGCATTATAGGTTTCACAGCAGACAGGCCTGGTTATATTTGAGGCAACTATTGGTCCTGAAAGCAGGCAACCACCAAGGCAGATTTTTCCCTCTCTCTTCCCTCCCTCTATATCTCTCATCACTGCTAGGAACCTCCAGTTTTCATTTCTGCTTTCTATCACTCTGTCTTGTCACCGATTTGTATGTGGCTCCATCCTGGGAACCCCAAAATAGTGAACTTAGTGACAAAATCACATAATCTTTCAATACAAGAAACCATGTTTGATATTCCATTTCTAAATTCCTGATAGAGAAAGTTAGGTTTGTGGATCTTGGATCAGTTTTTCTTTTCCGTGTCCTGTGATTGACATCTCTTAGAATGAACAGCTAATAAGTTTCTACAAGAAAAAGGCAAGGTGAGGAGAAAAGGATTGAGGTATCTGATACCCCTGACTTTACACAAAACATATATAATAGAATAGCAGAGAACTAAAAATTTATATTGATCTTCCATAAGCAATTTATCAAGTATTTTTAAACAGTGTTCTGTAGGTGTTTTTAAACAGATACTATGTAGGTGCTTTAGGATCACCCAGAGGAAGTAAAGAAGTCAGCCATTGAAGGGAAGAAAAAATGGGTAAAATGATGGGCCCAACTTCCGAGAGCAGCTCAAAGCCTTAATTTTATGTTTGCTGTATTCTATTGAAGTTCTACATAAAATACTCTTTGAAGAAAAAGTCGTGTTTTACAAAAAATATTTGGAAACCACATTAGATGATTCTTTTCCAAAACCTGTTGTGAGTTTATACCAACTTATGAGCACATGTAGGCTGATATAAGAGGGCTTCGTTTGGGTGATAGAGTGTTAATAAAATAGTTAATATTGCCAGATTTGCATGCTAGTTCCTCTAATTTCATTTGCATTACACATTCCACAAGCTAGATACTCACTAATAATCATCAATGATATTAATGAGGTCTAACTATATAGTGATTGCCCTGATTAAATAAAGTAGAAATATGATATTCTATGTATATTTTTATAATGATACAAGAATATCTAGATAATTTATGAGTAAGCTATAACAATAAACATTAACAAAATAAAATTTGTGGGATTTCATACGTACCCTCGTGCTGGAATATTCATGTGTCTTGCAGACTTAACAACCTCCTCAAACTTTCCCATGCTTTCTTCAATGGAACAGTTAATGTTCTTCTTGCTAAAGGATTCAGATGCAGCACCAAAAACTGCTATTTCAGTGGCTCCAGCAGCAACCTGAAAAATACATAATTTACAGCCAGAGCTAATGATTTCAAAAATGTAAATGATGGTGGTAGAAGAAAGATAAACTGCTCTATGAAGGTATACATGTATTCTTGAACATTTGCCTTAGAATTTAAAATTGGATTCCTCCTGTCTTGCCACATACACTCTTTTGAAATGTAAAAATATTTTATAATAACAGAATAATCCACAAACTGCAATATTCATAAGTCTGTGAGGCACAAAAATCACAATGAGGTGTCCTATTTAATTTCGCCTTTTATAAATGATGTTTTAACTTCAGAAATACTATAACTCTAATTATGAAAAATACTAGAATGCCAATAAAACCTTTCTCCTCCATGAAAAATTATTTTCAAACCAATTATTAAAATAGAGGATACTAAACACTTTCTGTTTTACTTCTCTTCCTAAAATTCAGCAGAAAAATATTTTTGCGATTCATCGTTTAGATTTTACCCCCAGTTTTTCTTTGATCTCCTAACCTAGCTTTTATTGTTTTGTATCCTGACAACCATACTCTTGTGTACCTAATGCTTTGATCATTTTGCCAGTCCTTAAATCCAAAATATTAATCTAATCAATTTCCTTTTGCACCTTTTGTCAACTTTATTCCTTCCTCCAGGCTTCTCTATTGACTTGTTTTCAAATGTCAAGCCTCTTAGTCTTTCTGCTGGATTTTTAAGACCTTCTGTTAATGTATTTCTAGCACTTGGCCTTTGTTCTCCCCTCTTGCTAATCCCCCATTAATATATGGAAGGAGAAAAACCTAAAAACTACCTATTCATCTTTCCTGAAACATTTAAAAAATATTGGCTTCTATGCCTCTGTCCAAAATAAATTTTCAGTTTCTAAAATAAAAACCCTATTAGTGAACATCTACTATTTGTACTGTTTTTAGTACTATGGATGTGCTTTTTGTAATCTACAAACAACTATGTAAACTAAGTGTTGTTATGCCCATTGTACAGATGAAAGAGCCTAGCAGAAAAAAAGGTAAATACTTCGTGTAACATTGCACAGGGAGTAGATGGTCTGGAGTCATGTTTTTAGCACAGAACTGCTAGACTCTCAAGTCAAGATTAGTTTAACTCCAGTGTTTGCCCTTCTAAGTTAACATGAGGGTGTCCTTTCAGTATCTTCTTCAGTGTAAGTTATGTTCTTTTCTTTGTTAGGACTACTATGACACCAATAGTTACAATTTTTTAAATGACCTTTTAAACAATGCAATAAAGATTTCATCAAATCAAACCGAAGGGAAAAATAAATGGTTCTAACAAATACACTAACAGGTAATAGACTGATTAATTAATATTGCATAACCTCAACTTTACATAATACAGTTACATATACAGAAGTGAAAAATATTCATTAATACCAGAAATAGCTGCTGCCCAATATTTGCAATAAGCCCACATACGGGTAATACCTTAAAATTGAAGAGACTCTTCTCATGTGTAAAATTATTAAAGCCTTATTTAAATTATATCAATTTCTAAGTAACAGAGGACCAAAAGTAACAAACCAGGAGATAAATAAGGAAAGTAACTAGAGCCAGATACAATGACAATTAGCCTCACCTAGAGGGAGAAAATAACACACAAAAAGCTGACCAACAAAAGTTGACAAAAATAGTTAACAAATTCAACAATAATTATAACTATAAAAATTACATTGAGAAATTCTTAAATAGTATTCTATATTATTTAACAAGAAACACAAAATACACTTCTTTTTTTTTTTTTTGAGACAGAGTCTTACTCCGTCACCAGGTGCCAGGCTGGAGTGCAGTGGCGCGACCTCGGCTCACTGCAACCTCCACCTCCCGGGTTCAAGCAGTTCTCCTGCCTCAGCCTCCTGAGTAGCTGGGACTGCAGGCACGTGTCATCACGCCCAGTTAATTTTTTTTTGTATTTTTAGTAGAGACGGGGTTTCACCATGTTGGCCAGGATGGTCTCGATCTCTTGATCTCATGATCCGCCCGCCTCGTCCTCCCAAAGTGCTGGGATTACAGGCATGAGCCACCACGCCCGGCCACAAAATACACTTCTAAAAAATTTCATGAAAATGCAGAATTTTACTTTTGTGTTTTAATTTTTGACAGTTAAACTAGAAGAGCCAGGTATATAGATCACTTGAATTCCCAATGCTGTGAGGACATGGAGCTCTATGTCTTCATGTTAGTACATTAGCATCTATTTATATTACAGGTGAGTTATATATGACACAATTTTAACTTTGTAAATATCTTTAAAACAATAAGAGGCATATAAATTTTAGAAATATCAGTAGCACACTTACAGCACGCTGAAAACCCTGAAGATTAGGAGTAAGGACAGGATAGCGAACTCCTGGATATTGATGAATGCTTTTCATTACTTCAGTGTGATCAGCCATCTTAAATAAATAATACTTATATGTAAATATGTAACTTCTAATATGTTCCCAAGAATCATTTTAGTTTCAGGTGGGTTATAGTTACATAGGTAGTTAGATTTTTAAAATTAATATCTGAAATTAAAAAATTATTCCAGTGAATGTAAAGAAAAATAGTTCTCAGTGTCACATATGTATAATAAGCAGAGATGAATTTAACTGCTTTACAGAATGGAATCTGGTAAAATGAGTTATTGCAGATAGGAATTTGGAACTTTACTATTTTCACTTGACCAATCTTTATTCTCTTCCTTTCATTTCATGGTCCAAGGTTGAAATACTCCTTAGATTGGGGAGAGTTTGAAAAGCAATATGCTCTTCATTTACCACCAACATGAAAATTTTCTGTCCAAATAATTTTCAGTGTATGAATTTTACAATGTTTAGTAAAATGTAAATTACACATGTTCTTTAGTATAATTTAACAAGGCTGAGATCCCAGAATGCTATTTGGTGAGCATTGGTGTTTTAGTTAGTAATAGTTATGAAGTTTTATGTAGTACTTTCATAGTATTAAATGTTCTCACATGTGAACAAATTAATACAGTAGATAGAATTCTCACTTGAAAAACTTAACCCACTTGTCAGTGTTTTGTTTTCTGTATCTCTAAAAATTTCAACTTTGAATTAAAATATCAAACTTACCAGTTTCCCGCAGTCTATGAAATAGCTTCTTAAAACAATAACTATTAATCAGATCCCATAATCATCACACAGAGAAATTACCATTGACATAACCATGAGCCTTGCATATTTAAAAATAATAAATTATGGCATGAACAATAAATATGAGGAATAATATGTAAGCAGTGGAAAGTATACAAAATGAGCATGGAAAAAACTGTGAAAACACACCAAACCACAGTTCGAATCCTCAACATAGAAATGGCAGAAATAGGACTATGGGGTTTTCTTTATACATCTTGGCTTGTTATCATCAGAATGCATTATTTTCAAATTTAAAAAAATTAAAAACAATCCAAACAAGAATGCTTTTTAAAATATAGCTAAACACATTTGAAAAATATTATATTAAATATAACAATATATATTAAAATATTTACTCCTATTGATCCTCTTTCAACTCTCAAATGCCAGCAGAGTTCAATTTAATGATTTCAATTAGTATAATTTGAAGTACTTAAGTGAGTTTTTAAACACATACGAATTCGGAATTAAATACCTAAGGTGCAAAAAG
Organism: Alouatta palliata; assembly: GCA_004027835.1. NCBI lineage: Eukaryota > Metazoa > Chordata > Mammalia > Primates > Atelidae > Alouatta > Alouatta palliata. Next base: position 24,546 of record PVKV010021223.1, on the reverse strand, counting down.
TACCTTCCTTTGACTGCCATCATGCCTTATTGACATTTAAGCTTTCATGTTTCATTCATAAACACATTTATTTGTGTTTACCAGGTGATCCTTTCTCACTTATTTCTATGATATTGTAACCACTATCCCTTACATCACCCATTCACATCTTTTCCAAACACTATCTACATTTATTTACAATGCATAAAAGTGATATCTCTCATTTCATTCTAAATCTATGTGACTTTCATCTAGATGTTTATTGAGCTCCTACTATGTCCAAAGCTCTATGCTAGGTCCTATGGAAAATAAAAATTCAGACCTTACTTTCCTGTGGGAAAATGAAGTTATTGTGCTAAAGTAATTATTAGTATAGTTGGGGAGACAAAATAGATAGACATGGAATGTTAACAATTCAAAGAAAGACACTGGTTGTAAATGAGATCACTGATTGTAAGAGTTCAGAATGAATAAAGGTTGGTATGGCCTATAATAGTCTGAGAGAATTTAAAAGAGCACATGGGATACAAACTGCAGTCCTTTACTATGGCATTGTTCCAGCAAAGAAGAGCCACACCAATATTTCTGGTCCTATTCGTTCTTCCAGGATCTCACCACTTTTTACCAAGAAGTAGACTTTATTTACTGTTTTCCTTGAAGCTGCGTAGGCTGTGATTGCTCCAGTTATTAGAGTGTAGTGGAAATCATACTATATGACTTCTGAAGCCAGGTTATAAAAAAGGATACAGCTTCCATATGGCTTTCTCTTTTGCGGAAAGCCACTGTAGGGAAATCAGCCAACATCCTGTAAGAAAGTCCAAACTAGCCTACACAAAGAGGCCACATAAGAAGACCCTCATGGAGAACCCATGTGAAGAGGAACTGAGGCCCCCAGCCAATAGTCAGTGTCACCCCCTAAATTTCTCATTGAAGTAGCCTCCAGATGCCTTTGGCCTCCAGCATTTGAGTCATCCAGCTGAGGCCCTAGACACTGAAGACGAGACACAACCTGTCCCCGACGTCCTGTTCAAATCCTGGCCCACAGAATTAGCATAATAAATGTTTACTTATGCCACTAAGTTCTCAGTTAATTCATTTCACAGACATAAAAGCTGGAACACTGAAAAACCAATAGGGTTGGAAAAGAAAGAGGGACAGTTGCATAAGTGGTAACATATTATTTGGCTCAAGGAGATTATTAGTGAACAATAGGGGATAAACTTACAAATGAAGAGGAAACCACACACTGTAATGTGTCTTCAAGTTAGGTTCATGTTAGTATAAAGATACTGATTTATCCTGAAGGCAAGTAAGCAGCAGAAAGCCATGGAGAATGGATGTTGAGAAAGCAGACCACTGGACTAAATGCAGAATTATAGAACAATTAATTTGGGGGAGGTGCAAAGGACAGTCTAGATAGAAGAGAGGCAACTCTCAGGTAATTGTGAGAATCCAGCTTGAGACAAGTTCTGTGGTAGAAAAATGGTACTCGGAATAGAACTAAAGAAAAATGAAGAGGACACAGTGGTTAATAACACAAAGGAGCACTTTACTCAAATTGTAATTCTCACCATTTTATAGCCTCCCTTTGTAACTAGTTTGTACATATTTAAACAGTTATTGATTGCATATCCATGTATTTAGCTTTTGTGCTTGATGCTCTTTAGAGTGTGAGCTCTGTCTCTGTTTTTCTAACATGCACACACAAATGCGCGTGCGTACACAAATTATAAAAAGAAAATTAGAGAACTCATTCCTAACAAGTAGAAAGAAAAACAGAGCTTTGGGATATTGTAATAAAATTTAAAACAACACTAGAGAATACTGTTGATCAATATTCTTCATGCTTAAGCCTAAATAATCATAGTAAGTGTAAATATTTATTACAGACATATGTATTTTCATAACAAAAGTTAGAGTATGTTCCTAACAAAATATACAGATTTGGATAGAGATTGGCATTATGTCATAAAGCAGAGTAATGAGCAAAGAAACAAATTTTAATCTACAATAAATATAGGTAATGTTGGCCTATATTTAATTCATTCTGCACATAATTTAACAAAAATGTTGAGACAGTGTGAAGAAGCTTATATAATGAAGAAAAACAATAATTTATTTTAGGAGATGTTTTAATCAATAGATCAAGAAAATGAACAGAGATGATAATCAAGTTCCCATGAAAACTAAATGTTGATAATCACTGAAGATATCTTAATAAGATTATGATAAATGCAGAAAGTAGAATCCAAAAAAAAAATCACTACTTTTACATTTTAAAAAATGCTCACACTATAATAAGGCCATTCAAGAAAATAATAGTATTCTGTCTTAATTAAGTCAATAAAGACAAGTAAGTAAAGAGCTTTAGGAAATCCTGATAGAATATAATTTTATTACAATGAATAAAAAAGATCAGGTTCCAATTAAAGGTATAATGTCCTTGCTTTAATTTTTTTTTTCCTCCTGGGGAGTTTATGTTATACTTCAATCTTAATGTTATTTTAGTGTCTAAAGTTTAACTATAATTTAAACAATGAAACTATTCATTTACATTACTGTTTTGAGATTTTAAAAACCCTTCCTACATCTGGTTTTATTCAGCATATTTTTTCAGATTTTGTGGTGATTTAAAAAATTTAAAATTATAAAAATTCTCTTGATTTGGTTAGCAACGAGGTTTGCCATCATCTACACACAGTCTGGAAATGGCAGTATTTGTATATCTCTAGCCAAAAATATAGGCCTACCATGGCTAATCATTGTTTTAAACATGCACATTTTGATGTGGATCCAAATCATCACGATATTTGGGTAACATTTTGCAAGAGCTTTCAAGATATGCAAAGCATCACGAGGATTATAGCATAACAAGCTTAGAGATTTTATTTGCTACTAACTCCATCATGATGTTTTTAAACTTGGATTGTTCATACTATACACATTTAGACATCCTACCATCTTGTAATTACCTGAATACTATAATGCGTTTTAAATATTTAGGCTTTCGATATGTTCTCCAGGCAAAGGCTAAGGATAAAATACAGCTTAAGTGTTGTTAGTGTCCTCAGCTCACCCAAATTCCCTGAGATTAGTGGAATTTCAAGATAACGCACATGAGTGTGCAGTAATAAACAATGAAAGAGTTTCTCAAAAACTTCTACAAGAGAATCATATTGGAAGTTTCAACTTGTTTTTTGTAAATAGACTACAGCAGACTTAGTTTTATTCAGCTTTGTTTTACTGTACTTCACAGGTACTGTGTTTTTTAGAAATTGAAGGTTTGTGGGAGCTCTGAGTTGATCAAATCTATCGGTGTCATGTTTCCGACAGAATGTGCTCACTTTGTATCTGTGTGTCACATTTTGGTAATTCTCACAATATTTAAAACTCTTTCATTATTATTATATCTGTTATGGTGATCTGTGATCACTGATTTGGATGTTATATTTAACCTTCGATTGTTATTATTTTGTGGCACCATGAACCACACCCGTATAAGATGGCAAATTTAATAAGTAAAGTTGTGTGTGTTCAACTGCTCCATTGACTGCATATTCCCCACCTGTCTTCCTCTACTCCAGCCTCCTCATTCCCTGAGCCACAGCAATGTTGAAATTAAGCCTGTTAACAACCTTAAAATGGCCTGTAATATTCAAGTGAAAGGAAGACTCACATATCTCTCACTTCAAAGGAAGAGCTAAATATGATTAAGTTTAGTGAGAAAGGAATGTCAAAAACCTAGAAAGGTCAAAAACCAGGCCTTTTATGCAAAACAGGTAGAAAAGTTTTAAATGCAAAGAAAAAGTCTGAAGGGAATTAAAAGTGCTACTCTGGTTTAGACACAGATAAGAAGAAAGTGAGACAGCCTTATTGCTAAAACGGACAAAGTTTGAATGGTCTAGGTGGAAAATCAAACCAGCCACAACCTTCCCCTAAGCCAGAGCCTAAACCAGGGAAAGCCCTGACTCTCTTCAATACTATAAAGGCTGAGATTGGTGATGACGCTCCAGTAGAAAAGTTTGAAGCTGGCAGAGTTGTTTAAAGAAAGAGGCCATCTCCATAATATAAAAGGGCAAGGTGAAGCAACAATGGTTGATGGAGTAGCTGCAGTAAGTTACTCAGAAGGTCTAGTTAAGATTATTGATCAAGGTAGTTACACTGAACAACGGATTTTTAATGTGGACTGTCATAGTTAGACAGAAGTCAATGGCTAGTTTCAAAGCTTATCAGGACCGGCTAACTCTCTTGTTAAGAATGAATGCAGGTGACGTCTTTAAGCTGAAGCCAGTGCTCATTGACCATTCCAAAACTTCTAGGACCCTTAAGAATTATCCTGAATCAAATCTGCCTGTGATCTAGAAATAGACAGAATCTAGATGAGAGCACCTCTGTTTATAGTATGATTTACTGAGCATTTTAAGTCCACTGTTGTGATCTTAAGGAAAAAAGATTATTTCAAAATATTACTACTCATTGGCAATGCACCTAGTCACCCAAGAGCTCTGATGGAGATGCACAAGATTTATGTTCCTTTCACGTCTGCTGACGCAACATCCATTTGCTGCCCATGGGTCAAGGAGGATATTGACTTTTATGAATTACTATTTGAGAAATACATCTTGTAAGAGTAGAGCTAGCACAGATAGTGATTCCTCCGATAGATGTGGGCAAAGTAGATAGAAAACCTTTGGTTAAAATTCACCATTTTAGACGCCATTATGAACATTTATGATTCATGAGAGGAGGTTAAAATAGCAACATTAACAGGAGTTTGGAAGTGTATTCCAATCTTCATGGATGACTTTGAGGGGTCAAGACTTCAGTGGAGGATGTAATTACAGATGTGTGGAAATAGCAAGAGGACTAGAATTAGAAGTACAACCTAAAAATGTAACTGAATGGCTGCAATCTCATGATCAAACCTGAACAAATGAGGAGCTGCTTCTAATGGACAAAGAAAGAAAGTGGTTTCTTGAGATGAAATCTGCTCCTGGTGAAGATGCTGTAAATGTAAAGGGTTTAAATATTACATAAACTTAGTTGTGAAAGAAGCAGCAGGGTTTAAGAGGGCTGACTAATTCTGAAAGAAGTTCTGTTCAGAGTAAAATACTATCTAGCTGCATCACATGCTAGAAAGAAATTTTGCATGAAATGAAGAGTCAATTAATACAGCAGACTTGTCTTATTTTAAGAAACTGCCAGCCGGGCGCAGTGGCTCATGCCTGTAATCCTAGCGTTTTGGGAGGCCAAGGTGGGCAGATCATGAGGTCAAGAGATCTATCCTGGCCAACATGGTGAAACCCCATCTCTACTAAAAATACAAAAATTATCTGGGCATGGTGGTGCGCACCTGTAGTCCCAGCTACTCAGGAGGCTGAGGCAGGAGAATCCTTTGAACACGGGAAGCAGAGGTTGCAGTGAGCCCAGATCATGCCACTGCACTCTAGCCAAGCGACAGAGAAAGGCTACATCTCAAAAAAAGAAAGAAAGACAGAAACTGCTACAGCCCCTGCCACCCTGATCAGTCAGTAGCCACCAACAGAAAAGCAAGATTCTCCACCAGCAAAAAGATTATGACTTGCTGAAGGCTCCAATTATTAGCAGTTTTTAAATAATAAAGTATTTTTAATTAAGGTGTATACATTGTTTATTTAGATGTAATACTATTGTATACCTGATAAACTACCACATTTTTTAAACATAATTTTTATATTCATTGTGAAGCTTAAAAATTTGTATGACTAGCCTTGTTGCAATATTTGCTTTTTTGCAGTGGTCTGGAACTGAACTCACAATATTTCTTTTTTTAAAAAATATATATATATTTTATTGTATTTTAGGTTTTGGGATACACGTAAAGAACATGCAAGATTGTTGCATAGGTACATACATGGCAAAGTGGTTTGCTGCCTTCCTCCCTATCACCTATATCTGGCATTTCTCCCCATGTTATCCCACAATATTTCTAAGGTATGCCTCTACTAACTTACAATTGGGGGTATACAAAATTTAACCAATTTTTAAAATATCAGACCTCATAATTGATTTTTAAAATTCATTTCAATATTTTAATATTGCTCTATTTCAGTATTTATGCAGTTACTACATATCTAACTTTATGACATAGAAAAATGAAGCAGATGCAGTCCTTACATGGATAGCATATATAGGCTATTGAGAGAACATATATGTGTTTGTGTGTGCATGCATATGTACATATTATATATAAATATATACCAAAATAGAAAATAATCAACTATCATGTGATCTGAAATTCTATGCAGCATAAATAAGAAGCATATTTCTTAACAAACCAAGGTATGATTATGACAAATATTTGTTGTACTTTATCTAGGCCAAATGTAAATAACTTGGGGGCCTGTTTTTCAAGAGGGTAAAACTATTAATTGCATTTGAAACTATTGAAAACTACTTATAGAGCAAAATTATTTATATATGTTCATATATTTTTATGATAAATTATTACTTTTTAGTGTGTTGTAAAAGGAACATGTTTAATAACCTAAACTTAAAGTATACTGTTTATTAAAATACTTCAAAAAATTATAGGGTGAAACTTGTGATAGGAATTAATTTTTAACTTTTTCCAAGTATACAATTCTTTCATTTTCAAGTTCCATGAAATTAAAGGTAAAAACACTTATCACCATTTATTTGTCTTCAAAATGACAGTTAGAGAAAATAGAATATTCACTGAATACATTTTACTCATTTCCAACTGATAACATGCAATATGGGATGTTTAATAAAGTGAAATAAATATTTATTGTAAATGTAAGTACATAAGGAACTAAGAGTTCTTATTTCATTTTTGACAAGAGTTGACTCCTATTCATTTAGATTTTAATCAATGATTAACTTCCCCACTCCCTGGCCCTGAACAAATGCAATTACAAAGCTACCACATGTACAGGTCTCTAAATTCCAGAGCTGCATTTGTAATATATTTTTATACGCAATTCTCTCATATCCATTTATGATACATGTCACTTCTACATTTACTATTTTAACTTAGTGAGAAATTAGTCCACTCTAAGTTTGCAAACTACAGAAGAGGAGAACGTTTTAGGTGGTTCTGTATTATCACAAAAATTATTCAATGTGGTTTTGTAGCTCTGCTGAAGATGAGAAAATTTAATTGTGTGATGGGCTGGAAATATTAAAAGTTAGCACAGTTGTTAAGTGACAGAAGAGTTCAGAGGAGGATGTGAAATTCATGTGAGAAAAAAGTGCAAAGATATTCTATCTTCACAGTGATATCTACAGAATTATGTAACTTAACCACCTCTCTTACAACTAGATCTTAGAACTTAAACATAGGACTCTCTATTTTGTATCCTTTTCCCTGGCCTGGTCAAGTTGGCATGACTGAGTCAAGCATCATCAATGAGTGAGCCTTAGCCAATGTCTCCATCTCCACCTATCTGCTAAAGGACTCAAATTGTTTCCCTACCTTGCCCTTTAACAAGACAGATTTTATGCTTTGTGATAGTATACTAGGTAAGAAGCTAGCTGAGAAGTCCTAGGAAAACAAGGAAGGCGTAGCCAGAAAATCTAAATAATCTAAATAGACATGGTGTTGGGGAAGCACAGCCTGGGATTTGAAAGGTAGGCTGTAGCGCCAAGATTCTTTGACTGCTCTATATCAGTGAAAAGGTGTGAGATGAGAAGAATAAAGGAGAATTATACAAAGTATTGCTGTGATATTGTAGGCTCTCCTGTAATGGTCTTCAAGTGACACATAGCGATTGGAATACCATTTAATTCCTTAGGTTCCTATATTTCTTTATGTATAAATCCAGGCTAGACTCTGCCACTTGGAAGAGCTAACAGTTGCTACACCCTTTCAGAATGTTGGTGTAATATTCTCATACACTGAAAATTATAAAACTCAGTGTATTTTATAAGATAAAGTGTACAATTTTACCACGTATTAAAACTCACTGTAGAGTTGAGCAGTAATGCATATTCACCATGTAAATGTCCTTCACTATCTGTCCTACACTATAGAAGTATGTAATGTCCTACCCTACAGAAGTATGTAAATACTTAAGGAGAAACAAAATTCAAAATGTATACAACCAGATGCGAGTCTGTGACAAATTCTTCCAAACATTATATACGTACAGTTGTAAGGAAATGAATCTGTTTTCATCAATGTGAAATCAAATGGAAATTTTCTTCTGCCAAAAATATATTCTATATAACAATTATACTGTGCATATATTTCTACTTTTAATTGCATAAAAATTACAAAACAATAAAATATATCAAAATTCCTCCATGTTAAAGGTATAAAACTCTAGTAATTCTTCCAAAATAAAGAATACATCTGTGTATAAAGTTACCTATAACAAAGTATTAGATTATATCTTAATACAACATTACTAATAATGAATTATTAAACTGAAAGGCATTTTTCTAATCTATAAATAAAAATTTTGATTGACAATGCTAGAGAAAAGAGATATCTGTCTCTGTTCTCCATAGAAAACATCATAGTGTTGACCTTAGAAGGAGGCAAACAAAGAATGTACAGTTAAAAAAAAGAGGAAAAATAGTATTACAAAATAACCTCAGATACTCACTTAAATTTTCAAAATTTTATTTTTTCTTAATTTGGAGATACATGTAATATGTGTTAACTTTTTAAATTTTATAATCTCAAGTTATTTTTTCTCATTTAAAATTAATATTTATCTTCCTATATAATGTGTACTTGGCATTTGTAGTATTAAAAAAAAAAAAGTCCTCCAGATTGATGTATTCAGCAACTGAAGTTCCCTACAAGTGGTTAGCCGCAGTCTGCTAGTGATTTGCAGCTCTCACCCAGAAACAGGTGGCCCTGAACTGTCCAGACATATCAATTAGCAAGAGCACAAGCAGTTGCTTCATTTGGAGTGATGGGACATAGATAGTGGTAAATTACTCTCAAAATTGAATGATCCCAAAGACTAGCTCATACTCTGCATTTTGCCAGAAACAGGATCCTTGAAGATGAAAGAACCTGAGACATATCTAATGATTGCCCCTTGGAAAATTTCATATTTCCTGGTTCCAATGTTCGTGATGAGGGACCTTGACAGATGCAACAAGGCTAAACTTTACAGCACTTCCAGAGGCACTGAATAGGAAGTAACCAAGGAAAAAAAGAGGAATAAATTGTAATAGAATGGGTTTTTGAATAGTGTAATTAATATTGATACCTGTTATAGAAGTAGAAAATAATGATCAAAGAGTTGAGGAATAGTATTTGAAGGCTCCTCCTAACCCTACCAACTTGACCTCATCATCATTCAAAGACAGCTCTGCCACTGTTAGCATAAATCTTTCTTTTCAATCCACAGACTTGGTCTCTGCTGGTCCTAGTGACACCCACTGGGATATGGAATCAAAAAACCAAAGAGGATTCTAGAGGGCCTTAGAGGAATAATGAAAAAGAAAAAAGGATCGTTTAGAGATCTGTTAAATGTTTAGGCTCTAAAACAGAGGTGGGGTGTAAGATATTTTAAAAGGGAGATTTTTAAAGTCCTGTGGTAGGATAAGAATTAGGTCCCTTCTAATATTCTATATGAAGCATGAGTGAAGATTGGAATGACTTAATTATTTTGACATTTTCAGCATGCTTTCATATATAAAAGGATAGCGTGGGGCCCCTAATTTTATTTTAATTTCGAACTGAAAGAATTAAGGTCCTTTATCTTGTTAGCTAAGCCAGAGTTACTGAGACTCAAAACTGGAAATCTCTTAGAAAACTCACTTCCACCAACTGCAATCAACTCAGTATGTAGCCTTTGCTGCAGGGTCCAGTGTGCTTAGAGCTGTGCTTCCAAACGCTGCTCTAAGGACTGCCTAGGTCGGAATAATCTGGGATAACTTTTAAAATGCGTATTTCTGTATCCTATACTGGCCACAGTGAAACAAAAATCTCTGAGACTGTAAACTGGAAATCTGCACATTCAATAATTTCCTCCAGTGCTTTATATGCATGGTTTAGAAAAGTCTGCCACTCTGCTGGGGTAAAGAGCAGAAGTTTAGGAGTGGATTCCTTGTGTAACCTACATAGACCTTACAAAAAAGATTTTTTTTTGTTGTGCTTTACAATGAACATTATCATGAGAGTATTGTGGTCAGGTCACACCACTCCCAACTTATTGGACTCTTAAGAAATGGATGTCACCTTAGATCTGACATCCATAACCAATATACAACCAAGGAAAGCCTTATATTAAGATTATCTATACCCCCACTGGAACTTTGTTATTATTTCCTCACTACTGAGAATCCAGAATAATTTGCAGCTAAGACTTTGAAGGTCTTGAGGATTCCAGACCCCTATTTTTAATTAACAGCTCACCTCACTCTTATTGAAGTGCTCCTGGCTTGCCTTGGATGATAGCACAATGTTTGCAGCATTATGCCTGCTATTTCATGTCTCTGATCCTTTGCATTATTCCTTCTGCCTAAAAATCATTGTTCCCTTTCTTATCTAGTTAATTGATTTTATTTTTCTAATATTCAACTCAAAAATTCCTCTTGTATGACATTCTCAACAACTAGCTTGACTTAGATGTCTCTATACTTTCTAATTTGCTTTGTGTATATATGTGTATTTATTTGGTAAGAGCAGTGATATATATTATATATATATTATATATATATTATATTTTATATATTATATATTATATATATTATATTTTATATATTATATTTTATATATTATATATATTTTATATATATTATATATATAATATTTTATATTTAATATATATATAATATATATTATATATATATTATATATTATATATATATTATATATATTATATATATATTATATATATATTATATATATAATATATATCACTGCTCTTACCAAATTTTGTATTATTTTTCATTCATGTGTCACTTTCCATTATTAAATTATTAGCTCTTTAAATACTTTGCATGAAATAAGGTTTAATCAATGATTGTTGAATTGAACTGACATTTCTCTTTCTTGGTTTTAGCCCTTTTCTCTAATTTGAATTCACTTTGAATTCAATCCACTTTGAATTGTGACTGTTTTCCCGCTAATTCTTCTAATATTTTATTGCTAATAGTGATGGTAATAATGGTAAAAGCACATTTACTTTATGCAGAGTTACGTGTTAAACCTATAGGTATTTAATTCTTTATGTGATACACCTTGACACATTTTTAACAGCCTAATAAGAGACTTCCTCCTACATTGGAATCACTTCAGGCCCATAAAATGGGGATTCACCTCTGAGTAAAAATAAAATTAGGCTTTCCTTACTGAAGTAGAAGCAGTGGGCCTAGAATTCACCCTAGAAATCAAGAAGGTTGGTTTGGCCTCCCTCAAGCCAACCTTGTTGATTCCAAACCTTATTGATGTCTAACCTCAACAATTTTTGTGGATAACTAGCCTGTGATATTAGAAATAAAGAAGATCACCCAGCTGATGAATGCATGTGCCAGGCAAGGACCCAAGTCTATCTGACTGCAAAGCGTATTCTCTAATACCTCCTTGAAAAATTTGTATTCCATATTGTCCATCTTCTATATCATCCATGTCTTCTATCTTCATTTTAGTCACTGCTAAAGATTTTGCACATCAGAATATCAAAGGTAGAGCCCCTAGAAATAACTCACCCTCAGGATGAAGAGTTTTGTGGCATATTTTATCATCTAGCCCAATATCTCTCAAACTGAATTTGTCATCAACATTATTTGAGGTACTTTTTAAAAATACAGATTTCTTGGACCTATTGTTACAGATTCTGATTCTGTTCTTCTGTAAGATTCAAAAGTCTATAGTTGCCAAAACTTCTCAGGAGGTGCAAGACATCAACAAGGTTGGGAATCAATAAGGTTGGCTTGAAGGGGGCCAAATTAATACATTCTAGGCCCTCTGCCCCTATTTCAACAAAGGAAAAGTAATTGTATTTTTATTCAGAGGTGAATCCCCATTTTGTGGGCTGCAACCTAAAGTGATTGCAATTTAGGAGGGAGCCGCCTTAAGAAAAAGAACACAAAAATATCTAACTATTGAAAATTTCATTAAAACTTATAACAGATGATGAAATTGATAGGACCTCTCCTACAGCCTGGAAGGGACCTCACCAAATCTTTTATGGTAATTTTCTTGTTTGTATCATATATTGAAGTTCTATATAAATCTAACCAAAAAAAAAAGTTTCACTGATAAAAAAAGAAGTTTGGAAAATATGAGTTGGGGTAAAATTTCATATCTTGCTCAAAGCAATATCATCAAGATAGTCAAGGATATTTTTGAAATACAGATTCATGGTGTCTGTAGTATTTCTGTGTCTACTCCAGAGATACTATCAACAAAAAAGTGAGTTCAGTTTGGTATATCCTATTATTGGTACATCCATAATATTTCCAAGTGCATCTCATGTTCATAAATTCTCTGTTTAATCAACTATCCTAAATTTTTCTAGGAAGCAGACATAAACTCCTGGACCTCTAAGCCCCCATTTCTTCTTCTCACTAATATAGATTGCTAAGTAATTTTAAAAATATATTTTTCAAGGATTCTTTGCTTTTCTTTGCCCCATCACCAACTCTATCACCCAGGACAATATTTATATCTCTTCAAAACGAGTGTATAATGTCAGAAGTTATTTGTCTACAGTCTCCAGTAGCTGGATTAGATGCAACTGACAGTATTACTTTCTGCATGCAGACGTACAACAGGAAACAGACATAGAGCATGCAGCTTCTTCAACACATGCCATCGATTACTATAAAAACGTAAATAATGTGGTTTCAGACCCTATAACTCAAAACTCAATTTGAGCAGTAACTCCTCTTAAAGGCAATACATTCGTACGTTCAGTAATGAGAAAAAATGAGACTAGAGCTCTTCCTGACAACCCTGGGTGAAAATGCTCTAGCCAGCTATGAATAGCACTGTAGCCTGGGTACTGTAACCCTGTCTCATTCACAGACTTCTTGCACAAACCCCATATATCTTAGCCTCAGTAGCACAGAGGAAATCTTGATCTGCTTGCAGAAGTAAGACAGTTTTAATAAATCACAGTCTTACAATAATAAACACAGGAAATCTCTGGAAAATTGAACATCCAGTTTTTTTCTTCTACCCAATACTCTGTCTTGGCTGCCAAAGCTAAAATAGACTGACACCATATTCACAAAACTTCTTAAGTCCAGAAGACTTGAAACTAATTTGGTCTTGTGTATAATTTCCTGTATTTCCTTACTCAGCATTACCTTTGTGTACTAAAGACCTCTGTACTGCCCTCTATCGGGTGAAATGCACACACTTCTCAAGACCGACCAAAATAGAAGCATACAGCCCATACTCTCCTATTGTGAATGCAGGCAAGACATTTTAGTCATGATTCACTAATGTCTACAAGCATTCATTTTTAAATTAGTAAAATAGACCCAAGCTACCAAAATGAACCTGTGAGTTATAAATTGGGAGACCAATATTCTGGATAGAGAAACAGAAGTCATTTTATTCAATAAGATTTCCCAGTTTCCTAAGATAAACATAATAAATATGCATTAGTTATTCCTTGTTCAGGTCAATGCCTTTTGTGACCACCCTCCTGGTCTTCCCATGTCAAAACAATCATGTTTTCAACATCCTTCTGAAATAGGGCAAGAAGTCTCAAAGCTCCCAGTATAATTTTCTTTCCACTCAACTGTGCTGCCTCTCATATATCTTGTCTTTATGTTTGATAATAATACTGTCAGAGTTGTTATTTCCCATGCATGAAAACAGAGGTGATTTTTAAAATACTATATCTAACTGTAGTTACTGTATACAGACTGTAAACGAAGTTTGTCTTCTATACTTACACTTCTTTCTGTAAGCAAACAGCCCAGAGTGGAGGGTAGGCCTGGATTGTTTGAAGGAGACTAACTCGCTGGTAATTAGACACTGGTAATAAGTAATGAGACACTGGCTGTTGGGGGGGGGAAGGGTCTTATTACCATAAGCAATGCCATCACTGCAAATTTGTGGTTTGGCCATCATATGGATCTGGAGATCTCTGTTTTGGTATAAGACACAACTTTAAAAACACTGGCCAGAGGGCTCGATGACAAGCTGCTTAACATGCCCTGGTTATTAAGTTCTATTTTATAACTAATTTACAGATATTCACTTGGTTTTAATATACCATACGTATGAGTTTGAATTTTTTTTTTAATTTTGTTCCAATTATCTGTTTTAACCTTACATTTACCTTATTAGGTACATATTATGGTTATTATTAGCAACTACTGATTATTCAACAAAGAACTTGTTTGGGTCCAACAAAGAACTCAGTACAGTTTGGAATAGACACAATAAAAGCAATAAATGGGTGGGTGAATAAATTGAAACAATCCAAGGCATAGAGAGATGAAAATACTTTGCCAAATCATACCATAAATAAGTAAGAGTCAGGTCTCAGATGTTGTATTGCTCCACCAGAAAGCATGGGTTAAACAGACATAAAAAGTGATAAAAAACCTCAGGAAACCTGAAACCTGGAGGATCGGCAGTGGTGGTGGTGGGGGGGGAATGACTATATTTGGGCTACTCAGAAATATATTTCTTACTACATGTTATAAGCAGAATTCAATGTAAGATGCATCCATCTTGACTAATAGTAGTGTTAAATTTATAAATAGATTCCATATTATAGCAGTATAAGAAGGTCTGAAATAAGTAGAATTAGTGCTATAAGGTTATTAGCATGAATTTGCTTCAACAAGTTGATATTGCAAAGTTCTTAATTATAGCCTATAAGATTTTGCAATGACAAATTTAAGTTTGTCCAAGATATTTATAAAATAAACAGCATTCTTCAAAGTATATCTTATATTTTAACAATAAAAATACCAAATATCCATAGATGTTACAAAATAGTCTATTATTCTAAAAATTATAATTCTAATCAGTGTTGATAGATCAAATGTTCAAGATAAACAAATTTTGATAAAATTTTTAAAAGCAAAATAAGATCAAATATTTTATGAAATAAGTTTTTGATTTACAGGCATACTCTAAATAAAAATGTATTTAATTATTTACATTCTTTTATCAAATGTAAAACAAGTGAAGCATTAGCATATATACATTTCAGTAATGTGTAGATTTTGACATGTAAAATCCATTGTCTAATGTTATGTTGGGGATACAGTATTACTTTTGGTATTCATGTTTATCTTTCTAAATCTCTTTGTTTACTACACATTACTTCCAAAGATCATCCCAGCAATTTAATCAGATAATTTCAGATAAAAATGTGTGTTTCTAAAAATTAGAAAAATCACTTTATTTTTATTTTTTAAAATTATTCAAATAACTCTTTATGAACATCAGCCAAAACATATGTCTTTACAACTCAATATCTTAATTATTTAAAAATAACTGCTATGATGTGTTTCATTTTCAGTGCTCAAGGATACATGGATAATGTATTCTTGAAAATGATTTCTCCCAGAACATACTGAAAACTGGTGCGCTATCCAGATCATGCTTAATATCTTAATGCTTTAAAGTTTAATGTAGGTTTTGAGTAATGGATATGATTATCCAAGTGAGTAAGTTGTAACTAGGGCACACTGGAATTAAGTATTCCTAAATACTTGCATTCCCTCTAGTCTAGTCCCTAGACAGAGCATACTCTGCATTTCCCAAAGTGGATTGCACTTAAGTGGCTTAGAAGTCAGATCAATGAAATGAGTTTACACTAAAATAATATCAACAATGTTTATCAACAGACTATTCAGAGTAATGCAAAAAAGATCACTAATAAATCAGAATCAAGTCTTTCTGAGCCAAACTGGACCTCTATTTGGGTTTTAAACAATTACAGACAGACCTTTCAAATGTCAATGCATGCGTATAGTTCCACAAGACCAAATTTTAAGATACTCTTTGTTAGATACGAAAGTGGAATTTCAATGTGACCAAAACGGCTTTGAAAGGTTTTTTTTTTTTTTTTTTCTCTTTTTCATGGAAAAGCTTATTTAAAAAATTGACCAACATGATGAAATCAATACAACTGAATAAAAGGTGAGGTAAAGCTGTGGTACCCAACCCCCAGTCCAAAGACCAGCGCTGGTTTGTTGCCAGTTGAGAACTAGGAATGGTGCCACACAGCAGAAGGTGAGCAGCAGGCAAGCAGGCAAAGCTTCATCTGTATTTACAGCCACTCCCTATCACACACTTTACCTCCTGAGCTTTACCTCTTGTCAGATGAGCCACTGCATTACATTCTCATACGAGTGCAAACCCTACGGTGCACTGCACATGCAAGGAATCTAGGTTGTTCATTCCTTAGAAGATTCTCATGCCTGATGATCTGTCACTGTCTTTTATTATCCCCAGATGGGACCATCTAATTGCAGGAGAACAAACTCAGGGCTCCTACTGATCCTACATTATGGTGAGTTGTATAATTATTTCATTATATATTACAATGTAATAATAATAGAAAAAAAGGTACAGTAAATGTAATGCACTTGAATCATCCAGAAACTACCCCCCACCATCCATGTAAAAATCATCTTCCACAAAACTATTCCTTTGTGCCAAAAAGTTAGGGGACCTCTGAAGTAGAATATTTTATTTTAATATTATGTTTTGGTTATTTTTATAAATCTAAGAACAAAGAAAACCCAACTTGTTAGTCAAAGTGTAATTGAACAAATTGATTATCATCCTATTGAAAAGCAGTGCATGCTGAGCATAATAATCTTTGAGTATAGTATTTTTAGGCTGGGGGGGGTAAAAAGGCCAAAAACCTTGAATTATATGTTCTGCTTGAAAATATAAGAATATTAAACAATAAATTTGCTAACATTATTTTCATTGTAAGCTTTGCTTTTTCTTAGGATACAGTAGTGGAACTACCTCTCAGCTAGAGTAGAAGTTATTGTTGAATGCTGGGTAATACCAAACAATGTTAGCAGCAGATATTTTCCCCCATTTTATTTCAGATTAACCTTAAAAATGTTCAAAGAGAAAAAAAAATTGTTTCCACCATGCCAACAAAAAAATGTTCACATTTCCATATTCTTTTCTGAGCGAGACAAAGGATGTTTTAAACATTTGCTTTGGAAAATTGTTTCCCCGATGTAGTAACAGTAGCAATGAGAAGATTGTACAGTGGGACAACTTTAAAGTATTGCATTTAGACATAATCCCTACTTAAAATCACAGGAATTGATTAGCAGCCCTTACTCTTGACCAGAAGAATTCAGGAATATAGTCACTATTTGTAAAGATACAATAAATAATACCACTACTGCATAAGTAACACTTGTATAGGATATAAATCAAATACACTGCCATATTATAGAGTGTCTAGTCTTCAGAATATTTATTATTATTTTAATATCCAAAATATGTACTGTTATTATATTATTTGCATTCAATAAGAGAAAAGTTTGCATATCTAGAGAAACATTTAACACAGCAACTTAAAATATTTCAGGGTGTTTTGTGCTAACAAAAGAGCAACAAAAATATAATTGCTACTTTTCATTTCTAGAGTGCATTGATATTTTGCTCTAAAAAGAGATCTTCTTAGTGTACATTATTTCAAAAGTAAGTAGGTATTCATAAATAATCTAACATATAGAACTGAATGATACGTGCATGCCAGACAAATCACAGAAGTTACAAGAAACTCTGAAAAGGTGTCAGTACA
The DNA here is from genome assembly GCA_004027835.1 of Alouatta palliata. NCBI lineage: Eukaryota > Metazoa > Chordata > Mammalia > Primates > Atelidae > Alouatta > Alouatta palliata. Next base: position 6,841 of record PVKV010021223.1, on the reverse strand, counting down.
GAGTTAGAACTTTGACGAACAGGTCTGGATATAAAAAACAAAGCTTCGGAAACACATGAACATAATTTCATTCTACAGTGAAGACAGTGATTTGTGTGGCAGTGTGTGCTCGCTGTTTTCAACACCTCTTAATCTCATTTAAAGCAAAACAAATTAATTTTATTAAGGGAGTATACAGGAGTAAGGTAAGTATTGGTAGCCATGACAGTCCTAAACTAGGTATTTTTTATTAATGTGGGATTTTTTTGGTTTATCTGTGAACTGTACTTATTATTTAACTATTAGCAAGAAAAAGCATATAATTAGGGTAATTATTAGGCCAGTTTTAAAAACATAAGGGTAGCAGATTATAAAAAGGCCCCAGTGGTATTTCCCCTCCCACTGGCTCTTTCAGAATGCTGTGACCCAAGATAAAGCTGGTGTCTGCCCCTCCTTTTGAAACTCGATGGGCTTTGTAACTCCCTCAACTACTAGATTATGAAAAAGTAATGCTATAAAATTTACAAGACTTGGTTATAAAAGTTATGCCACATTTGCCTGCCCCTGAAGACGCTCATCTTTGGAGCTGTGAGCCATTTATGTTAGGTGTCTAAAGCTTCTATGCTGTGATCAAGTCCAAAGTAACCCCTGCAGGAGACCACATAGAGAGGCTTTGAGAACACATGAAGAGAGAGGTAGACAGCAAGCCTGCAGCTGCCCCAGTTCCCTGACCTTGTTGTTCCAGCTCTGACCACTGTCTGTCTCACTGTGAGTACCCAAGAAACCTCTAGCTAGAGATGCTCAATTGAGCCATTACTCAATTCTTGATACACAAATATCATAAGCAAAAACAAATGTTAACGTTTTAAGCCATTAAAATTTAAGATTATTTGATGTGTGGGTAATTAGAAGAACCAACACAAATTTACTAGCATTCAAGGATATGTAGCAATTACATATATTCGAATATCTACATTTGCACAAACACATGTAATATTTCCCACAAGCTGCATACTCAGTGAAAACACATTAGATCAGTTAAAGCTATAAAGAGTCTATGGTTCATGCCATTAAATATTGGGAAGGAAATGAGGTGACCAACAGTGTATATGCTTGTTTTCTATCTTCTTGAAAAGCTAACATATTTTATCTATGTGGATCTAGCTCTCAGAGCACAATTTTACCTACATTTAACTTTCAATGACCATTTGAGATCATTTACTGAAGAACTACGTGTCTTCATTCTTCTCTGAGACCACATATTGGACAACAGCAATTATTTGTTATATAAGAAACTCAACCTGCTTGTATGGGTTGAAAAACAAAATGAGCCTTATATATTTAGAAACAGAAAATGAAACATGACAACTCCTACAAGGAAGAAACATGAGTGTGTGTACCTGCTCTACCAATTCAGTAGAAAAGACAAGAATAGGAAGACTTCACCAGGAAACATTGTCAGCGATTTTAATTGAGTGGTTCCTAAGGATAACTGAATCATTAAGCAGATCTGCATCTCTCATAAAAATATATGGAAGACCCACAGTTGCTGAGTAGGTCATCAGTTAAGTGAGAGCTGAGTCACAATGTGGCTTGACCTCTAATATTGGCATCTTAGTGTGCAAGAGAAAATAGTGTTCTATGCACAGAATTGAGTATTTTAAGTCAGGCTCATTTGGAGAGAATTTGGTTTAAGTCTCGCTCCCTCTTTCAACCTACATTGTCCTCTTCCTGACCTATCTGGGTAACGGACTCCTATAGCACCGGGGAATAATAACTGTGGTCTTGGTAAATTTCATCAGGAACCTCTTTGGGGAGGTGACAGAGGCCAACTCATCAGGACTATAATGGATAATGAGTCTTACTCTAGAAACTTCCCCAAATGTAAAGTTTTCTGAGTGAACTGTGCCTTATAAGCAAACAATCTGGAGGCTCTCTGCCTCCTTTCTTTCTCACTCTCTCTTTCACCAACCCCCCCTCACCAACACATATACACACCTCTTCAAAATTACCTCCTTTGACTCTTCTCCACACCTACTTTGCTCAAAAAGATAAGAGCTAGGAGGAGACATCAGGACTAGACTCAGTAGTAGAAGCTACAGCCTCCTGCTTCTCATCAGTGTAAACCTGAATTTTAAACTTCAGTCCAATAAATGTGTTTTCAATGCCAATAAAGAGCTACTTGTATCACACACATAAAAGAGAGTAGGATTAAGTTTATTCATTCATTCTTACTAACATTGTGCATAGGCTATATTTTTAAGTTTTAGAGTGACTTGAAAATAATTAGTAGTCTTTTACATCTATTTCTCTCTCATTTTATAAAGAAAATCTATCTTCATTCTCTGCTGTTAAGACTTGTGACCCATCTATTCCAACAGTTAAAAAATACCTAATCAGGGAGCAAATATTTTTAAACTAAGCCTTTGCCTATGGCATACATAAATGTACAATGTTATGTATATTTCATGTACTTTTATTTTTAAATAACTAATATTCGCTTTAATCACTGTGAATAAAAATAATTACAATCAAATGGCTAAATTAAAGATGAATGTAAAACTCTAGTTCACTTTTTAATAGATTATTTTATTTATAGCTTAAATGGCTTACTACTAACAGCCACATACCAAAGTTGCAATAAACTTTATCTATTTTTATAAACATGTTTTCTTTCTGGTGCTATTGTTCATTCCATCTAAGTGAGGGGCTTTCTGGACTTATTTCAAATGTTCTTATATTTCATGTCACTCTCAGGAAAGCTTTTTCCAGATAAGTCGTAAAGAATGTGTATTTTTTAATGGCAGGTATTTTATCATCTCTAGCCATTCAGGTTATAGATGTGGGATCCTGTTTTATATGGCACCCTGCTACTGTGGAACTTTTCTTTTAGCTGTTTGAGTTAGAAAGCCTTTGCCAAACAAAACAGTAGGAGGGAAACTGTAAAAAAGCTTTAAAATCCTAAAAAAAGAAATAAGTGATCAAACAGCAATCTAAACATCAACTAGAGGACTATTCCCATGACCTACATTTGAAGGAAAAATATAAGATGCAGAGAATTAATAGAATACCAGTTTAGAGCCACACACATTGTCCTTAAAAGTAGAAATTATTTCAACCAATATATATGTAAGCTGTTGTTCTAAAATTGTCGTCAAAAATCTCAGATGTTATTTTAAGTTAGACAAGTCTGACCTCATAAGATATTTTTTCTAAAATAAAAGAGTAATATAAAATTTCAAAAGAGAAATTTTAAAATGCACTGCTCAGATAAGCTCAGTGAAATCTAAAATCAAATTGCAAAAGTAGAATATCCTCAATATTTGCCTTTGACAAACATTTGATACAATACATGGTAAGTGACTGATAAAACTTTGGAAGATGAATTTTATATCTTTCTTGGATTCAGGCACACTGGTCTTTTACAAGTTTGCGATTTATTTAAATTACTTAAAAATTTGGAATGTATGTAACCAGGTGAGTATTAAATTAAAATACATAACATAGTCTTTAGTATCTGAAAGGCAGAGTGTCTTCAATTATTCAACTTGACCTCAACTCAATATTGTAACTATAAACATACTTCAATCTTCAGAATAAAGGCTGGTTATCAGAAAAGGCAGTTAATTTGTGTGGAGCCCAAGATCAGCTGGTCTGTCTGCTAGTCAGCCATTCCCTTAAGTAACAGCAGTGAGCTCTGGTCAGGAGTCAGGTGCTCTGGGCTGTGGGCATTCACACACAGGGACCACTCACGTGTCTTATAATCTCCAGCACTCCAGTACTGCGGGCACTGCTGCTGGGATTTCCAAGGTTCAGAGAGGTTAAGTCACTTACTCAAATTCAAGGCAGAATGTGAACAGGAACACAGTTTTAGAAGTACTTCCTCTTACCACAGCTATCCTCAAAATCTATGTGAGGGAATTCAGTCACTTATTCAGTAATACTTTGAGCCTAGGAAGAGTTCATTAAATTTCAATAGGTTAAGCCCTAAATTCAACTTGGGAACAAACCTAGAATAAATCGTATCGTTTTATAGTCCCATCACATGTATCTACTTAATGTGAGGTCAGGAAGCATTTTCCAATACTTCTCACAAAGGGACTGTATTTTTCTTTCTTTTGTCCATCTTTTCTCTTAACTAGCTATGTAAGAAGTGTGACCTTCTAGAAAGGATTTCCCCTTCATCCTTCTTAATGTCACTGGGTATGTCCTAAATCAGTTTAAAAAATAATTTATCATCAATTTCCACTATTGCACAATACGAGAATGTGGCCATGAACATTACTATAGGAAAGACTATTTTGTCGGCAGCTTTATAAAACCCCTGAGAAATAAGAGAAGTTTGAAGACGGCTAGCAATATTTAGTATTTGAAATATAACTTTGGTTGGTCAATATTCATCAAATAACATTAGCAAAATCTATTCTCTTTCATAACACTAATTCTAAAGTTATAGTAGTCTATCTAGTTTCTCTCCAGCAATAATCAAATATGTGAAATTAGCAAAGACTGTATCAAAGACAGAATTAACTTGATGAAGATACAAAGAATAAAAAGGTCTAGCATTCATTTAAAATTATTAGTGGCTAGTGAAATAATAGCTAGCATTTTACAAATTGACAATTTTAAGATCATATGTCTAGCTTAATCAAACTAGTAGTGTTTTCCTAAAAAATACTTTTGTGACCTTCATTATACAGGACCACATACATGAACAAAGTGAGAATCAATTGCTCATTTCAGAGAATTGAAAGTAATATGGTATTGTTCTCTCAGGCCGATTGATTCATTATTTATTTTACAATTATTTATTGAGCACAAACTTACTATGTACCAAGAAATGGGTATACAGTGATGAGGAAAAGATAAAGGATACATGAATTATCACTACTTTTATGATATCTATGGTATAGGTAGTGACTAATCAAAAATATTTACATATTATTTATATACACATATATAATATCTACATATACACTATAAATAGTGAGTAGGATAAAGAAAATTAGTTTCTTCTGAGAATAAACGTAACCCTCTGTGAAAGGTGACATATTACTACTACTCTTAATCCTCCTGTGGCTTCTGTTACTTCAAATGCAGTACAATTAAAAAGCCTTTTGTGTTTTAAGCCTTTTTTATCTAACTGAGTTCTAACTGCAGAGAAATGCAGAAATGCAGATGTACATAAGCAAGTATAGGTAAAGTGCTATATGGACAAAGAGCAGGACATGTAGAAAGAGGACAAGAAGCGACATACATGAAGCCAACAAACATATGAAAAAATGCTCATCATCACTGGTCATTAGAGAAATGCAAATCAAAACTACACTGAGATACCATCTCACGCCAATTAGAATGGCGATCATTAAAAAATCTGGAGACAACAGATGCTGGAGAGGATGTAGAAAAATAGGAACGCCTTTACACTGTTGGTGGGAGTGTAAATTAGTTCAACCATTGTGGAAGACAGTGTGGCGATTCCTCAAGGACCTAGAAATAGAAATTCCATTTGATCCAGCAATCCCATTACTAGGTATATATCCAAAGCACTATAAATCATTCTACTATAAGGACACATGCACACGAATGTTCATTGCAGCACAGTTTACAATAGCAAAGACCTGGAACCAACCCAAATGCCCATCGATGATAGACTGGACAGGGAAAATGTGGCACATATACACCATGGAATACTATGCAGCCATCAAAAACGATGAGTTCGTATCCTTTGTAGGGACATGGATAAACCTGGAAACCCTCATTCTCAGCAAACTGACACAAGAACAGAAAATCAAACACCGCATATTCTCACTCATAGGCGGGTGTTGAACAATGCGAACACATGGACACAGGGAGGGGAGCATCACACACTGGGGTCTGTCAGGGGGGAAAAGGGGAGGGACAGCGGGGCGTGGGGAGTTGGGGAGGGATAGCATGGGGAGAAATGCCAGGGTGATGGGGAGGAAGGCAGCAAATCACACTGCCATGTGTGTACCTATGCAACAATCTTGCATGTCCTTCACATGTATCCCCAAACCTAAAATGCAATCAAACATATATATATATTTAAAAAAAGGGGGGGGGGACAAGAAGCAGTTTGGTTTAGCAGTAACTTCCACAGAGTAATACAGTTAACAGTAATACAGTTAATGCTAAAAAGGAAAAAAAGGGACCAGGTATAGACAGTCTTGAATACCCAACCAAAATTTCTAGGCTTTGTCAGTGGGAAGAAGGGACCCATTAAAGAACTCAGAATGTGACTTTGTGAAAGACAGGAATGTCATTTGATCCAGCAATCCCATTACTGGGTATATACCCAAAGGAATATAAATCATTCTGTCATAAATACATATGCATTTGAACATTAATTGCAGCACTATTCACAATAGTAAAGACATGCAGTCAACCCAAATGCCCATAAATGTTAGACTGGGTAAAGACAATTTAGTACATATATACCATGGAATACTACACAGCCATAAAAAGAATGAAGTCATATTCTTTGCAGGGACGTAGATAAATCTGAAGGCCATCATAGAACACATTAACATCTTAACTAACACAGGCATAGAAAACCAAATACTGCATGTTCTCACTTATAAGTGGGAGCTAAATGATGAGGACACATGGACACACAGAGGGGAACAACACACACTGGGGCCTATTGAAGAGTTGAGGGTGGGGGAAGGGAGAGGATAAGGGAAAATAAGTAATGGATACTAGGCTTAGGACCTAGGTGATGAAATAATCTGTACAACAAACGCCCATGACAGATCTGTACCTAAGTTACAGACCTGCACTTGTACCCCTGAACTGAAAAAGAAAGAAAGAGAGAGAGAGAGAGAGAGAGAGAGAGAGAGAG
>PVKV010021222.1:0-38034 GCA_004027835.1 Alouatta palliata | reverse complement strand
AAGCAATTCTCCTGCCTCAGCCTCCCGAGTAGCTGGGACTACAGGCACGTGCCACCATGCCCAGCTAATTTTTGTATTTTTAGTAGAGACGGGGTTTCACCATGTTGACCAGGATGGTCTCGATCTCTTGACCTCGTGATCCACCCGCCTCGGCCTCCCAAAGTACTGGGATTACAGGCGTGAGCCACCACGCCCGGCCATTAAATATTTTTTTTTAAATAATATAAAGATGGAGTCTTCCTATATTGCCTAGGCTGGTCCCAAGTTCCTGGCCTCAAGTAATCCTCCTGCCTCAGCCTCCCAAAGTGCTGGGATTACAGGCACGAGCCACTGAGCCCAGCCTATTGCAAACGTTTGTTTATTTATTTATTTTATGGTATAGGGGAGCTGAATGCAAATATTTTAAGTTGTGTTATAAAATGGTCTACTACCACACTCATGTAATCTCTTGATGCGGAGCTTTTAAAATGCTTTATTAATCTGATGACGAGGTACAGCAGAGTCGAAAAAGCACAACATTCATCTGCTGGCTTCGCCCGGCTGCAGTCACCAGGCAAACCCTGCAGGCCGAGCAGCCTCCTGCCTCCCGCCTCCCACCCACCCCGCCCCCAACAGGCTGCAGGGTCTGGAGACAGGCCTTTTTGCCTTTGCTTTGGCCTCTTGGGGTGAATTCACGGGGCAGAGAAGCTCTGTGTCCATAAACCTGAAGGCTTTCTTCAGGTCCACTCAGGGATCTGGCCCTGGGTCTCTGCCTGTCTCCTCACCCTGCACTCCAGTTTCATGTTAGGTAGAACTCTCCCCTAAACCCAGTCAACTTCCAGCCTACTTAGTTAGGGGGTAGGCAGAGGGGACCTACGATTGGACCAATGACCCTGAACCACACAAATGCCACCCCTGTGGCTTGAGGTCATCTGAACCCCAGCCACACCTGCTGGAATCTGCTTAGAAGCCCAGTCCTACTGTCAGGCTGCAATCTTCCTGGTCCCTCCTCACCTGGCTGGCTGGGGGCTGCTGGGTCCCAGAATGCCTGTGCCAATGAGAATGGATGGGGACACCCCCGCTTAACCAGAGAGATGGCTTCACTGGAGAAGGAGCTAGGCTGGTCTTTCCTCCTGACTTGTGCTGACAAATTTCTCCGGCAGAGGACATAATTACAGGAGAAAAATACCATTTTCAAATCTAGTTCTACTGCTTTTTTTTTTTTTTTTCTTTTTGGTGAGATGGAATCTCATAGTCGCCCAGGCTGGAGTGCAACGGCGAGGTCTCGGCTCACTGCAACCTCCATCTCCCAGGTTTAAGCGATTCTCCGTTGTAAGCCTCCCAAAGTGCTGGGATTACAGGCGTGCGGCACCATGCCCAGTTAATTTTTGTATTTTCAGTAGAGACGGGGTTTCACCATGCTAGCTACACTGGTCTCGAATTCTTAACCTCAGGTGATCCACCGTGCCCAGCTCTACTGCTTTTAAACAGTATGATTTAGGGCTGGGTGTAGTGACACGTGCCTATAGTCCCAGCTACTTGGGAGGAGGCTGAGGCAGGAGGATCGCCTGAGAGACTGAGGCTGCAGTGAGCTGTGACCGAGTCACTGCATTCCAGCCTGGGCAACAGGGCAAGACCCTGTATCTAAAAAAACAATAAATAGATAAGTAAGAAATAAACACAGTGATTTAGGGCAAGGAATTCAGCCTCTCTGAATCAATTTTCACATCAGTAATGTGCACCCAACTCCTAGCATGATTTTTTTCCAGCTACTTGACAGATCAACACATAGCATGATATTAATATTTGTTCCCTGAGACAGGGTCTCACTGTCATCCAGGCTGGAGTGCAGTGATGCAATCACGGCTCACAGCACCCTTGACCTCCAGGGCTCGAGAAATCCTCCTGCCTCAGCTTCCCAACTATGATTTTCAGTGGAGTGATGTGTATAATGTCCCCGGCACCGGAGGGGCTCTCTTCTGCCCAGTGAGGTTCGTCTGCGAGGACGGGGGGTAGGGGGATAGAGGGGCGGGGGAAGGAGGCCGACCTTATAGGCTTCATCGATGTTGGCGTTCACACAGTGCTGGATCATCTCCTTCACCAGCAGTGGGTGGGGCTCGTCACAGACCTGGCCAAAGGGAAGGGAAAGTGGTTAGGGGTGGGAGAAACAGCATGAGCAGGAAGACCCTGACGGACCAACTTCCGGGCAATCTCTGGGTCCAGCTTCTCAACCTGCTGTTTTCTTTTTTTTTTTTAGATGGAGTCTCACTCTGTCGCCAAGGCTAGAGTGCAATGGTGCAATGTCAGCTCACTGCAACCTCAGCCTCCCGGGTTCAAGTGATTCTCCTGCCCCAGCCTCCTGAGTAGTGTGCCACCACGCCCGGCTAATTTCTGTATTTTTAGAAACACAGGGTTTTACCATGTTGGTCAGGTGGGTCTCGAACTCCTGACCTCGTCATCTACCCTCCTGAGCCTCCCAAAGTGCTGGTATTACAGGCGTGAGCCACCATGCCCGGCCTACCTGCTGTTGTCATCGAATTTTCCAGCAACCAGAATGAGTTTGGGGAATGCTCCTCTCACCACCAAAGAGAAATGCTTCCAGCACCAGGATGATAAATTTCCCCAACACAAGACAGATGAACGAGAGCAACCCAGGGCCTGTGAAGGATGCTCATGGGGACAGCATTAAGCCATCAGTCACCTGTCTTAGATCACTTGGCAGGGGTCATTTGCCCAGAACCACTTGCAATTCACTTTAGAACTGGGAGGTCCTTTGGGCCAATTCTCATCTACACCCTGAAGTAGGAACTGACCTTCCCTGCAGAGGGTTCCTAGTCTCAGCCTGACACCCTAAAGGAGGGGTCCCACTATTCCAGCAGGAGGGTGGATGGTGCTGAGCCTTTGTCCTCCCCCCAGCACCCACTGGCATTAGGCTCTGCCTGTGGTACAACGTCAACCCCTAAATCTTCTCAATGAAAGCCTCCTGATGGCTCCAGAGGGCACCCACGCCTCCCTTGTCTTTTCCCAGTTGAAGCCATGGTTTCCTGAGACCTCAGTGACCCTACAAGAGAAAACAGGACCCGAACCATGACCCCTGTTTCTGAGTGGGCTTCCCTTTCCTGAGTGGGCTTGGAAACATTCACTGCCCAGGTGTACCCAGATGCCTCGAAAATAGCCTGTCTGTTGTCCACAAACCTGGTAAGAAAGAGCTCTAGACTGAAAGCTTGGACAACCCTTCTCAGTTTCTACCCCAAAATCGGGGAAATTAGTCTCCCAAATGGCATTTAGACGCCAAGTTATCAGGATGCAGAAGCAGTTTTCAAAATAATTCCCAAGAGAAAAATGCTTTGCAGACATGGGAGAGTGAGAGGTCTTTTCCTCAGCCTGGCTTTGAGGGCTGCTACCCACCCTCCAGGGCAGAAGTGGGAAGCAGGGCACAGCACTGCAAAAAAAACCCAGTGTGGGGGGTCTGAAGGCTGCTGGGGAACAGCACGGTGCTCCTGCCTGCCCTTTAGGGGCCAGGGGATCCCCTGGACCCACGTCATCACCCACAATGTGACGGAAAGAACCTCTGTGCAGGGAAGTTGCTGGGATCCAATAAGATGCATCAGAAATCGCCCCGCCCTGGGTATGACGCATCAATGATCTTCCCTCACTCACCACACACAAGTGACGTTCCAGGTCCCCTACAACCAGCTCTCCCGCTTGTGTAGCAAAAGCAGCGACAGGGAGAGGACAGACGGGAGCTGGGTGGGCTCCCTTGCACCCACCAGAGCAGCCAGGTGTCCTTCCCCGCTGCCAGCCCAGCCTCTCAGCCCCACTGACCCCTGCGGGGAAGCACGGTTTCTGCCGACTGTACCGCCCACACCAGCGTGTGTACCTTGAACACATTCTCACTGTTAATGAAGCCAAATCCTGAGAAGGTGGACTGCAGGCTGTTCAGCGCCTGTGCAGGAGCAAACACATGTCAACGGTGATTTTTATTTTTATTTTCTAAAAATTTAATTAATTAATTAATTAATTTTTCGGGGAGGAGGCGGGTAGTGACAGGTTCTTGCTATGTTGCCCAGGCTGGTCTTGAACTCCTGGCCTCAAGCAATCCTCCCACCTCTGCCTCCCAAAGTGCTGGGATTATAGGTGTGAGCCACTGCATCAGGCCAAGGGTGCCTTTTTTTTTTTGAGGCAGATTCTCACTCTGTTGTCCAAAGTGGAGTGCAGTGGCATGATCTCAGCTCACTGCAACCTCCACTTCCTAGGTTCAAGTGATTCTCCTGCCTCGGCCTCCCAAGTAGCTGGGATTACAGGCACCCGCCACCATGTCTGGCTAATTTTTATATTTTTGTTAGTAGAGATGGGGTTTCACCATGTTGGCCAGGCTGGTCCTCAACTCCTGACCTCAGGTGATCTGCCCACCTCATCCGTTCCCTGCGTCTCTTCCTGGAGTCCCAGCAAGACAGCCCACTGTCCCAGGAGGGTGCCAGGTCTCCATCCCTTAATCTGGCTGTGCCTTGTGCAACTGTGACTTCCCTCCCCTTCCCCATGGAAGGGGCATGGCAGGCCCAAGACACCCGTGCCTGGTTTGTAGCGGCCCACATACCTGCCTCATGTCTCCCTGCGCAGTGAAGATGATGGCTTCCAGGCCGTCATCAGTGTAGGGCACCCTCTCCTTCTCGATAACATTCATCAGCCTCGTGAGGATCTGGGCATCGGTCAGCTTCGTGTAGCGGAGGACAGCGCAGCGGGACTGAATGGGCTCTGAACAGAGACGGGGCGGCAGTGAGGCTTCCCTGCAAAGGCCCGCATTACCCTGCTAGCTCTTCAGTTACAAGGCTGCAGCTGCACAATCCACACAGCCCTAGGCACTCAACAGAGACTTGGCAGGCTGGACACCTTGGCTCACGCCTGAATCCTAGCACTTTGGGAGGCTGAGGCGGGACGATCACTTGAGGTTGGGAGTTCAAGACCAGCCTGGCCAACAAGGTGAAAAACCATCTCTACTAGAAGTACAAAAATTAGCGAGGTGTGGTGGCGCATGGTGGCTCATCCCTGCAATCCCAGCTACTCAGGAGGCTAAGGCAGGAGAATCACATGAGACGGGAGGTGGAGGCTGCAGTGAGCCAAGATCACACCACTGCACTCCAGCCTGGACAACAGAGAATGTGTCTCAAAAAAAAAAAAAGAGAGAGAGACAAACAAAACAGGGTGACATGTCAAGGTATAAATGAATAAGCAATGAGAGGTCTCAGCTGGCATTACCCGGCATGGCCTTGGCTAGCCACGGCTTCGAGATGGGGAAATGACCCTCCAGTAGAGAAACATCCATGTGCCACAAACCCTCAGATACGTCAGCCCTGGCCCAGGTGGGCTCTGGAATTGCTGTGTGCTGGACATTGGCCCTTCAGGGCACATGACAATTCATTCTGAATGGGCCACCCCCAGTTTCTTTTTTTTTTAAAGACAGGGTTTTGCTATGTTGCCCAGGCTGGTCTCGAACTCCTGGCCTCAAGCAGTCCTCCTGCCTTGGCCTCCCAAAGTGCAGAGATTACAGGTGTGAGCCACCACACCTGGCCAGCTTCTTCTTTTTTTTCTTTTTCTGAGACGCAGTCTCACTCTGTTGCTCAGGCTGGAATGCAGTGGCATGGTCTTGGCTCACTGCAACCTCTACCTCCCAGGTTCAAGTGATTCTCCTGTCTCAGCCTCCTGAGGAGCTGGGATTACAGGCGCATGCTATCACGCCTAGCTAATTATTGTATTTTTAGTAGAAACAGCATTTTACCATGTTGGCCAGGCTGATCTCGAACTCCTGACCTCCGGTGATCCACCTGCCTTGGCCTCCCAAAGTGCTGGGATTACAGGCATGAGCCACCATGCCCTACCAAATCAGGAACTTGGAATACACCTTTCTCCACTTCATTGCTGGCATCCAGAAGGCGGAGAATACTTCTCATTTAACTCCGAGAGTTCTCCACTAGCATGGTGCCTGGCAGTTACTAAGAACAGAGTGTGTGGTGAATAGCTGAATGAATCAGTGCATAAATCAGTGCGATCTGGGGAAGGGAAAAGAATGCAAATGATTCCCGACATCACTGAGGGCCCTGCCGGGGCTGGTGGCCATGACCCTGTGGGCATCACATTTGCTACTGTGCTTGTTCGCAACAGAGGCCTGGGTGGAGAAGGGGGATGTCAGATACATGGGTCATACGGTAGGATTTCAGCAGGGCAGAAGTGAGGCAAAGAAAGCGGCAAGAGAGTGATGAGAAATGAAAGCTGTGCAGGAAGCTTGTGTCAGAAGGATGGGCCGGGTGCGGTGGCGCACGCCTGTAATCCCAGAACTTTGGGAGGCCGAGGCGGGTGGATCACTTGAGGCCAGAGTTCTAGACCAGTCTGGGCAACACGGTGAAATCCTGTCTCTACCAAAAACACAAAAATTAGCCGGGCATTGTGGCATGTGTCTGTAATCCCAGCTAGTTGGGAGGCTGAGGCAGGAGAATCACTTCAACCCGGAGGTGGAGGTTGCAGTGAGCCAAAATTGCACCACTGCACTCCAGCCTGGGCAACAGAGCGAGACTCTGTCTAAAAAAGAAAAAGAGAAGGATGTGAAACCAGCAGGAAGTTAACGAACTAGAGCTCTCCTGGGACTTGGGGTGGCAGGTTTCAAAGCCAAGAAAGGAGATAGCCTGCAGGGAGGGAGGGAGCTGGAAGGGCAGACAGTAACGTCAGAGAGAAGACTGATGGTAGGATTTCAGAGAGGACTTCCCAGAGGCAACAAATTCCAACGTGCAGATATTGCCTATGCCAAGTGCTCAGAGCACATGAAAAGCAGGAGAGGGTATCTGGAGAGCAACAGTGATTGTGACCCTCTGCGCGGGATATCAACAATGTCCTGTGTGCCTCCAAGAGGGTAAGAGGGAGGCAGACGTGGGGCTCCAATCCCAGCTGCTCTTGAACATGGCTCTGTGACTGTGGGTAAATTACTCCACCTCTCCAAGCTGGTTTTCTTTCTCTTTTCTCCTTAGATCCTAAACATCAGGATGAGCTCCAGTTTTCTTATCTCTAAAACGAAGCTAATAACACCTTCTCATAGGATTATTTAAAAGTTGAGGCCGGGCGTGGTGGCTCACGCCTGTAATCCCAGCACTTTGGGAGGCAAGGGAGGACAGATCACAAGGTCAGGAGTTCAGGACCAATCTGGCCAACATGGTGAAACCCTGTCTCTACTAAAAACACAAAAATTAGCTGGGTGTAGTGGCGGACGCCTGTTATCCCAGCTACTCAGGAGGCTGAGGCAGGAGACTTGCTTGAACCCGGGAGGCAGAAGTTGCAGTGAGCCAAAACTGCACCACTGCACTCCAGCCTGGTGACAGAGCAAGATGCCGTCTCAAAAAAATAACAAGATAAATAAATAGAAGTTGATTATATTGGAAAACATGTTGTGCATAATATATACAATTTTTATTTGTCAATTACAAAAATTAAATTTAAAAACTTGATTATATAGTGCTTGGCCCATGCTATGCGATCACACAGTCCCCACTCCAGTGCTAGAGAGCCAAGATGGCGTCAGGTGCACTGCCTCATGCCTGTAAGTCCGGCATTTTGGGAGGCCGAGGTGGGCGGATCACTTGTGATCAGGAGTTTGTTTGGATCAGGACCAGCCTGGCCAACATACTAAAACACCATCTCTACTAAAAAAACAAAAATTAGCCGGGTGTGGTAGTGTGTGCCCGCCATTCCAGCTACTTGAGAGGCTGAAGCACAGAACTGCTTGAACCTTGGAGATGGAGGTTGTAATGATCCGAGACCGCGCCACTGCACTCCAGCCTGGGCGACGGAGTGAGACTTTGTCTCAAAAAAACAAAAACAAAAAACAAACCAAAAAACCTAGGTGTGGTGGCACATGCCTATGATGTCAGCAACTGGGAGGCTGAGGCAGGAAGATCCCTTGAGCACAGGAGCGTGAGGCTGCCGTGAGCCGTGACGGCACCACCGCACTCCAGCCTGAGTGAAGAGGGAGATCACGTCTACAGAAAAGGAAACAGCCCGGGTGAGCGCCAGGCGGTCCCCAGCCACACCCAGAGCTCCCACTCACCGATGATCTTATCCGAAGCATTACAAGCAAGGGCAAAGCGAGTGGTTTTGGAGTAGATTTCCATGGTTCTCCTCAAGGCTTGCTGGGCTCCGTCAGTCATGCTGTGAAGAAAAACACAAATGTGCAAGTGGGACCCAGGGCCCATACGACACAAATCGCTCCCCATACAAAAACCCAGGACATAAGACGTCCTATGTCCTACGTGAGGGGCTCATCAGAAGTACACAGGCCACTCCTCTAATGCTAAAACCCGCAGGCTGCTCTCTCAAAGACTGCGCAAACGGCATTTAGCTCCTACGGCATCAGAACCACCCTCACGTGAAACTCACGAAAACCACCATCTACAGGGGCTGCCATCACACTTGTGGGAATGGGTTCCCTCTCCAGCCCTTCACGACATCAAATGCAAGAGAAGAGTCACAGGCTGGGCGAGGTGGCTCACGCCTATAATCCCAGCACTTTGGGAGGCCGAGGTGGGCAAATCACGAGGTGAGGAGTTCGAAACCAGCCTAGCCAATGTGGTAAAGTCTTGTTTCTACTAAAAATATAAAAATTAGCCAGGTGTGGTGGCGAGCGCCTGTAATCCCAGCGACTCGGGAGGCTGAGGCAGGAGAATTGCTTGAATCTGGGAGGTGGAGGCTGCAGTGGGCCGAGATGGTGCCAGAGCAAGACTCTGTCTCCAAAAAAAAAAGTTGTGACACCAGCTGCCAGCTTTTCTTTCTTCCTTTTTTTTTCAGAGACAGGATCTTGCTTTCACCTAGGCTGTAGCACAACGGTGCAATCATAGCTCACTGCAGCCTTGAATTCCTGGGCTCAAGTAATCCTCCCACTTCAAGAGGCTGATGTGAGGGGATCACTTGAGACCAGGAGTTCAAGACCAGTCTGGGCAACACAGTGAGACCTCTATTTCTACAAAAAATGTTTAAAATTACAAAAAAGCCTATGTTTGCAAGATTATCATAATGAAAAGCACTGCCTGTAACATTAAAAGGAAAAACCAGGACACAAAAATTATATATATTATGATCTCAACTATGTAAAAATTCATAGCATATAAAAAGAGAAAAAATAAAGCAAGCTATTAATGGCTGGGCAGTGGCTCACACCTGTAATCCCAGCACTTTGGGAGTTCAAGGCGGGCAGATATCTTGAGGTCAGGAGTTCATGACCAGCTTGGCCAACGTGGCAAAACTCCATCTCTATTAAAAATACAAAAAAAATTAGCTGGGCGTGGTGGTGCACATCTGTAGTCCCAGCTACTCTTGAGACTGAGGCAGGAGAATCACTTGAACCCAGGAGGCAGAGGCTGCAATGAGCCAAGATCGTGCCATGCACTCCAACCTGGGCAACAAAGAGAGATTCCAGCTCAAAAAATAAATAAATAAAAAGAAAGCAAGGTATTAATACATTCTAAATTTTCTTCAAAGAACACGAATTACTGCTACATTTAAAAAACTTTTTTTTTTTTTTGAGACAGAGTCTTGGTCTGTTGCCCAGGCTGGCGTGCAGTAGCACAATCTTGGCTCACTGCAACTTCCGCCTCCCAGGTACATGCCACCACGTCTGGCTAATTTTTATATTTTTAGTAGAGACGGGGTTTCCATGTGGGCCAGGGTGGTCTCAAACTCCTGACCTCAAGAGATCCGCCTGCCTCGGCCTCCCAAAGTGCTGGGATTACAAGCATGAGCCACCGCGCCTGGCCTCAAATTTTTCATTTATACCAACCACAGTGTTGTGATGGTTGCACAACATTGTGACCATACTAAACGCCACTGAATTATACACTTAAACACTGTTAAACTGTGGACGGATCCAAGATGGCCAATTACGAGCAGCTCAGGATTGCAGCTCCCAGCCAAAGCACGGAGGGTGAGTGGACTCTGCATTTCCAGACAGATTTTTATTGCCCACAGACCAGGAGATTCCCAGGCGGAGGAGCCCCATGGGTGGCCAGTGCAGCTGGCTGGCACGGTGGGTCTCCTCACAAAACACACGGGTCCGGGCACCATTTTAGCTGGTGATTGGAGCTCCTGGGAGACAGTCGCCCATTCAACTGATAAAAAGGGGACTGAAATAGGGAACCATGCCAGGAGATTCCTGGGCAAAAAAGCGCCACGAATCTCCGCACAGCTGTTTCAGCTGGTGCAGTGGGTCACCGCACAGGAAATCATACAGATCCCGGTGCCTTTTCAACAGGCGACTGGAACACCTGGGAGACAGAGACGCCCGTTCAACTGGGGAAAATAAAAAGGGGGGGGGTCTGAGGCAGCGAACCAGGTGATCAGGCTCAGCTGCTCCCACCCCCACAAAAAAACAGCAACCTGAAACGCTCTGGATTGAGAGTTTCACAGCAAGCACAGATGAAGCCGGACGGTCCAGCTCTGCAGGGGAGGGCGTCCACCATTACCGAGGCAGTCCACCACTACAGGGGTAGTCCGCCATTGCTGAGGCAGCCTGCCATTAGAGAGACAATCCGCCACTACAGAGGCGGGCCGCCATTGCTAAGGCAGTTCTAACTATACCCGTATAAACAGGACTGCAGGGAAGTTCACACGGCAGCTGGGCAGAGCCCACAGCAGCTCAGCAAAGCCTCTGCAGGCAGACAGTGACTAGGCTGACTCCTTGCTGGGCAGGGCAACCCAGTCCTGAGAAAAGGCAGCAGCACAACAGAAACGTATAAATAAAGCCCTAACTCCCTGGGACAGAGCACCTGGGGAAAAAAAAAAAAGGCGTTTAGGCCGGGCACAGTGGCTCACGCCTGTAATCCCAGCACTTTGGGAGGCCTAGGCGGGTGGATCACGAGGTCAAGAGATCGAGACCATCCTGGTCAACATGGTGAAACCCCATCTCTACTAAAAATACAAAAATTAGCCGGGCATGGTGGCACGTGCCTGTAGTCCCAGCTACTCGGGAGGCTGAGGCAGGAGAACTGCTTGAACCCAGGAGGTGGAGGTTGCGGTGAGCCGAGATCGCGCCATTGCACTCCAGCCTGGGTAACAAGAGCGAAACTCTGTCTCAAAAAAAAAAAAAAAAGGCGTTTATGAGTTCCGCTGCAGCAGACTTAAATGTACCTGCCCAGCAGCTCTGAATGAACAATGGAGCTCACAGCTCAGCACTTGAGCTCCTATAAAGGACAGACTGTCTCCTCAAGCAGCTCCCTGAGCCCTGTATATCCAAAGAGTCACCTCATAAAGGAGAGCTCAAACTGACATCTGGCAGGTATCCTTCTGGGACAAAGATAGCAGAAGAAGAAACTGGCAGCAACCCTTACTGTTCTACAGCCGCTGCAGGTGATCCCCAGGCAAGCAGGGCCTGGAGTGGACCTCAGCAGTCCTACAGCAGAGGGGCCAAACTGTTAGAAGGAAAACTAAGAAACAGAAAGAAATAAATTCATCATCAACAAACTGGACGTCCACTCAGAGACCCAATCTGAAAGTCAACAACTACAAAGACGACAGGTGGATAAATCCACAAAGATGGGAAGAAACCAGCGCAAAAAGGATGAAAACACCCAAAACCAGAATGCCTCTCCTCCTACAAGGGATCACAACTCCTCACCAGCAAGGGAACAAGGCTGGATGGAGAATGAGTGTGATGAATTGACAGAAACAGGCTTCAGAAGGTGGGTAATAAGAAACTTCGCTGAGCTAAAAGAACATGTTCTAACCCAATGCAAAGAAACTAAGAACCTTGAAAAAAGATTTGACGAAATGCTAATAAGAATAAACAGCTTAGAGAGGAATATAAGTGAATTGATGGAGCTGAAAAACACAACACAAGAACCTCGCGAAGCATACACAAGCTTCAACAGCCGAATTGATCAAGCAGAAGAAAGGATATCAGAGGTCGAGTATCAACTCAAATGAAATAAAACGAGAAGGCAAGATAAGAGACAAAAGGGTAAAAAGGAATGAACAAAGTCTCCAAGAAATATGAGACTATGTGAAAAGGCCTAATCTACGTTTGACAGATGTACCTGAATGTGATGGAGAGAACAAATCCAAGCTGGATATTATCTCTTCAGGATATTATCCAGGAAAACTTCCCCAACCTAGCAAGGCAGGCCAAGATTCAAGTCCAGGAAATACAGAGAACACCACAAAGATATTCCTCAAGAAGACCAACCCCAAGGCACATAATCATCAGATTCACCAGGGTTGAAATGAAGGAGAAAATGCTAAGGGAACCCAGAGAGAAACGTTGGGTTACCCACAAAGGGAAGCCCATCAGACTCACAGCAGATCTCTCAGCAGAAACTCTACAAGCCAGAAGAGAGTGGGAGCCAATATTCAACATCCTTAAAGAAAAGAACTTTCAATCCAGAATTTCATATCCAGCCAAACTAAGCTTCATAAGTGAAGGAGAAATAAAATCCTTTACGAACAAGCAATTACTCAGAGATTTCATCACCACCAGGCCTGCTTTACAAGAGCTCCTGAAAGAAGCACTAAACACAGAAAGGAACAACCAGTACCAGCCACTCCAAAAACATACCAAATGGTAAAGACCATTGACACAATGAAGAAACTGCATCAACTAACGGGCAAAACAGCCAGCTACCCTCAAAATGGCAGGATCAAATTCACACTTAACAATATTAACCCTAAGTGTCAATGGGCTAAACACCCCAATCAAAAGACACAGACTGGCAAATTGGATAAAAAGCCAAAACCCATCGGTGTGCTGTATCTAGGAAACCCATCTCACATGCAAGGATACACAAAGGCTCAAAAAAAGGGATGGAGGAAGATTTATCAAGCAAATGGAGAGCAAAAAAAAAGCAGGAGTTGCAATCCTAGTCTCCGATAAAATAGACTTTAAACCAACAAAGATCAAAAGAGACAAAGAGGGGCATTACATAATGGTAAAAGGATCAATGCAACAAGAAGAGCTAACAATCCTAAATATATACGCACCCAATACAGGAGCACCCAGATACATAAGGCCAGTTCTTAATGACTTACAGACAGACTTAGACTCCCACACAATAATAGTGGGAGACTTTAACACCCCACTGTCAATATTAGATAGATCAATGAGACAGAAAATTAACAAGGATATCCAGGACTTGAACTAAAGCCTGGACCAAGCAAATCTAATAGACATTACAGAACTCTCCACCCCAAATCCACAGACTATACATTCTTCTCAGCACCACATCACACCTACTCTAAAACTGACCACATAATTGGAAGTAAATCACTCCTCAGCAAATGCAAAAGAACAGAAATCGTAACAGTCTCTCAGACCACAGTGCAATCAAGTTAGAACTCAGAATCCAGAAACTAACTCAGAACCGCACAGCTTCATGGAAACTGAACAACTGGCTCTTGAATGTTGACTGGATAAACAGTGAAATGAAGGCAGAAATAAAGATGTTCTTCGAAACTAACGAGAATGAAGACACAACATACCAGAATCTCTGGGACACATTTAAAGCAGTGTCTAGAGGAAAATATATAGCAATAAATGCCCATATGAGAAGCAAGGAAAGACATAAAATTGACACCCTATCATCAAAATTGAAAGAGCTAGAGGAGCAAGATCAAAAAAACTGAAAACCTAGCAGAAGACAAGAAACAACTAAGATCAGAGCAGAACTGAAGGAGACAGAGACACAAAAAACCCTTCAAAAAATCAATAAATCCAGGAGCTGTTTTTTTGAAAAGATCAACAAAATAGACCACTAGCCAGATTAATAAAAAAGAAAAGAGAGAATAATCAAATAGATGCAATAAAAAACGATAAACAGGATATCACCACAGATTCCACAGAAATACAAACCATCATCAGAGATTATTACAAACAACTCTATGCATATAAACCAGTAAACCTGGAAGAAATGGATAAATTCCTGGCCACTTGCATCCTCCCAAGCCTAAACCAGGAAGAAGTCGAAACCCTGAATAGACCAATAACAAAGGCAGAAGTTGAGGCAGCAATTAGCCTATCATCCAAAAAAAACCCAGGTCCCGATGGGTTCACAGCAGAATTCTACCAGACATACAAAGAGGAGCTGGTACCACTCCTTATGAAACTATTCCAAACAATCCAGGCCGGGCGTGGTGGCTCACGCCTGTAATCCAAGTACTTTGGAGGCCAAGGCAGGCAAATCACTTGAGGTCGGGAGTTCAAGACCAGCCTGACCAACATGGTGAAACCCTGTCTTGGGGGGAAAAAAAAAAATCCAAAAAGAGGGAATCCTTCCCAAATCATTTTATGAGACCAACATCATCCTGATACCAAAACCTGGCAGAGACTCAGCAAAAAAAGAAAACTTCAGGCCAATATCCATGATGAATATAGATGCAAACATCTTCAAGAAAATACTGGCAAACCGACTGCAACAGCACATCAAAAAGCTTATCCACCATGATCAAGTAGGCTTCATTCCGGGGATGCAAGGCTGGTTCAACATACGCAAGTCTATAAACATAATTCACCACATAAACAGAACCAAAGACAAAAACCATATGATTACCTCAATTGATGCAGAGAAGGCCTTTGACAAAATTCAACAGCCCTTTATTCTAAAAACCCTCAATAAACTAGGTATTGATGGAACATATCTCAAAATAATAAAAGCTATTTACAACAAACCAACAGCCAATATCATACTGAATGGGCAAAAACTGGAAGCATTCCGTTTGAAATCTGGCACTAGACAAGGATGCCCTCTCTCACCACTCCTATTCAATATAGGATTGGAAGTTCTAGCCAGAGCAATCAGGCAAGAAAAAGAAATAAAGGGTATTCAATTAGGAAAGGAGGAAGTCAAATTGTCTCTATTTGCAGACCACATGATTGTATATTTAGAAGATCCCATCATCTCAGCCCAAAATCTCCTGAAACTGATAAGCAACTTCAGTAAAGTCTCAGGATACAAAATCAATGTGCGAAAATCACAAGCATTCCTATACACCAATAACAGACTTAAAGACAGCCAAATCAAGAACCAACTGCCATTCACAATTGCTACAAAGAGAACAAAATACCTAGGAATACAACTAACAAGGAACGTAAAGGACCTCTTCAAGGAGAACTACAAACCACTGCTCAACGAAATAAGAGAGGACACAAACAGATGGAGAAACATTCCATGTTCATGGTTAGGAAGAATCAATATCGTGAAAATGGCCATACTGCCCAAAGTAATTTACAGATTCAACACTATCCCCATCAAGCTACCAATGACCTTCATCAGAGAACTGGAAAAAACTACCTTAAACTTCATATGGAACTAAAAGAGAGCCCGCATAGCCAAGTCAATTCTAAGCAAAAAGAACAAAGCGGGAGGCTTCACACTATCAGACTTCAAACTATACTACAAGGCTACAGTAATCAAAACAGCATGGTACTGGTACCAAAACAGAGATATAGACCAATGGAACAGAACAGAGGCCTCGGAGGCAACATCACACATCTACAACCATCTGATCTTTGACAAACCTGACAAAAACAAGCAATGGGGAAAGGATTCCCTGTTTAATAAATGGTGTTGGGAAAACTGGCTAGTCATGTGCAGAAAGCAGAAACTGGATCCCTTCCTGACACCTTACACTAAAATTAACTCCAGTTGGATTAAAGACTTAAACATAAGACCTAACACCATAAAAATCCTGGAAGAAAATCTAGGCAAAACCATTCAGGACATAGGCATAGGCAAGGACTTCATGACCAAAACACCAAAAGCATTGGCAACAAAAGCCAAAATAGACAAATGGGACATAATCAAACTCCACAGCTCTGCATAGCAAAAGAAACAGTCATTAGAGTGAATCGGCAACCAACAGAATGGGAAAAAAATTTTTGCAATCTACCCATCTGACAAAGGGCTGGTATCCAGAATACACAAAGAACTAAAACAGATTTACAAGAAAAAAAACAAACAAGCCCACTCAAAAGCGGGCAAAGGATATGAACAGACACTTTACAAAAGACGACATACATGAGGCCAACAAACATATGAAAAAATGCTCATCATCACTGGTCATTAGAGAAATGCAAATCAAAACTACATTGAGATACCACCTCACGCCAGTTAGAATGGTGATAATTAAAAAATCTGGAGGCAACAGATGCTGGAGAGGATGTAGAGAAACAGGAACACTTTTACACTGTTGGTGGGAGTGTAAATTAGATCAACCATTGTGGAAGACAGTGTGGCGATTCCTCAAGGACCTAGAAATAGAAGTTCCATTTGACCCAGCAATCCCATTATTGGGTATATATACAAAGGATTATAAATCGTTCTACTACAAGGACACATGCACACAAATGTTCACTGCGGCACTGTTTACAATAGCAAAGACCTGGAACCAACCCAAATGCCCATCAATGATAGACTGGACAGGGAAAATGTGGCACATATATACCATGGAATACTATGCAGCCATAAATGATGAGTTCATGTCCTTTGTAGGGACATGGATGAACCTGGAAATCATCATTCTCAGCAAACTGACACAAGAACAGAAAATCAAACACTGCATGTTCTCACTCATAGGTGGGTGTTGAACAATGAGAACACACGGACACAGGGAGGGGAGCATCACACACTGGGGTCTGTCGGGGGGAAATAGGGGAGGGACAGCGGGGGGGGGGGAGTTGGGGAGAGATAGCATGGGGAGAAATGCCAGATATAGGTGATGGGGAGGAAGGCAGCAAATCACACTGCCATGTGTGTACCTATGCAACAATCTTACATGTTCTCCACATGTACCCCAAAACCTAAAATGCAATAAAAAAAATTTTTTTTCTTAAAAAAATAAATTGTTAAAATGGTGAATTTTATGTTATGGTTAATTATGTATATTTAACCACAATAAAAAGTTTTACGGGCTGGGCACAGTGGCTCACACCTGTAATCCCAGCAGTTTGGGAGGCTGAGGCAGGCCGATCACCTGAGGTCAGGAGTTTGAGACCAGCCTGACCAACATGGCAAAACCCCATCTCTGCTAAATGTACAAAAATTAGCTGGGTGTCATGGCACGTGCCTGCAGTCCCAGCTACTTGGAAGGCTGAGGCAGAATTGCTTGAATCTGGAAGGCAGAGGTTGCAGTGGACAGAGATAGCGCCACTGTAATCTAGCCTGGGTGACCGAGCAAGACTCCATCTCAAAAAAAAAAAAAAAATTTTTTTTAAACAATTAATTTAAGAGATGCTGAAACCAGCATATTAACTGACTGTCTTAGACAAATGTTTATAAGTTACTTAATAAAGAGAAGATTTAAGGCACAGGCCCCTTTAAAATTGCTTGTTGAAGATATAAGCAAATCTACAAAAGTGCTTTTTATCCTGATTGAATAAAGCCCAAAAAGAGATTTAGAGATCAAGGTCAAAATATACTTGGCAAAGCACTCTACCTGTCGGCTTCATCCAGAATGATGATCTTATGTCGGCCTTTGGGAAGGGTGACCTTTTGTTGGGCAAACATTTTAATTTTATTCCTCACAACGTCAATGCCCCTAAAAGAACAACATGTTTTTTTTAATTCTTTTTTTTTTTCTTTCACTTATAAAGCACATCTGAGCAGAGAACAACAGGTTTTTACTGGCACCCTCTGAGACTGATTCAGTTGCCTTCAGGACTTTTAAACAATCAGCGTATCAGGGACTACAAAACCTAATTTTCGTTTTTGAGTTTCTTTTTGGGGCAACTGTAAGTATTTATGAGGACTGAAATTTTTATGACTATTGTTCTTTCTTGGAAGCCTTTCAAACAGAAAAGGCTCAGCACGGTGGCTCCCAGCACTTTGGGAGGCCGAGGCGGGTGGATCACAAGGTCAGGAGTTTGAGACCTGCATGACCAACATGATGAAACCCCGTCTCTACTAAAAACACAAAAATCAGCTGGGCATGGTGGTGCGCACCTGTAATCCCAGCTACGAGGGAGGCTGAGGCAGGAGAGTTTGAACCTGGGAGGTGGAGGTTGCAGTGAGCTGAGATCACACCACTGCACTCCAGCCTGGGTAACAAAGCCAGACTCCATCTCAGAAAAAAAAAAAAAAAAAAAAGAAGATATATACTTTATTTTATTTGGACAGAGTATTGCTGTGTCATCCAGGCTGGAGTGCAGTGGCCACTTGACCTTTTTGTAATGTAAGATACGTTCTGAGTCTTAGTGACCTCACTCTTCCTGTATTTTGAAACAGCTGGCCATTTCATCATCCTAGCAATGAGTTCATCATAATTTATCAATTACCCTCAACCACACTAAAAAGAAAATGAAAGAATCGTGGAGCTGCCTAAAAGAATGATAAAACAGTGGGAAGAAAAGAAACGACTGTTGGTCAGGCACAGTGGCTCACACCTATAATCCCAGCACTTTGGGAGGCCAAGTTGGGGGTTTCACTTGAGTTCAGGAGTTCAAGACCAGCCTGAGCAACATGGCGAAAGCCCATCTCTACAAAAAATACAAAAATTAGCTGGGTATGGTGATGTGCACCTGTGGTCCCAGCTATCCAGAGGGCCAAGGCAGGAAGATCGCTGATGCCAGGGAGGCTGAAGCTGCAGTGAGCCATGATGGCAAAACTGCACTCTAGCCTGGGCAACAGAGACCCTGCCTAAAAAAACAAAAACAACAACAACAAAAAAGACTGTCAATAGTGCCTCATCTTTCAGTTTTTTAACTGCATTGCTTGAAATATCATATTATCTTTCAAAATACATAACAGAGGTTCAGATATACCACCTTTGTTATCTTGTAAACTTTCAATGACCACAGCTGAGAATTCAAAATTTTTCATTTTCCACCCACAACAGCACAGATAAAAAAAAATTGAGAGGAGGACTCTTCCTAATTATTAGATGAATCGGGAAGTAACTGCAATGTAGGCCAAGCATGGTGGCTGACACCTTTAATCCCAGCGCTTTGGGAGGCCACGGCGGGCAGATCACTTGAGGCCAGGAGTTTAAGACCAGCATGGCCAATGCAGAAAAACCCCATCTCTACTAAAAATGCAAAAATTAGCCGGACGTGGTGGCGTGCCTGTAATCCCAGCTACTCTGGAGGCTGAGGCAGGAGAATCACTTGAACCCAGGAAGCGGAGGTTGTAGTGAGCCGAGATCACACTACCGCACTCCAGCCTGGCGACAGAGCAAGACTCTGTTTCAAAAAAAAAAAAAAGAACTGCAGAGACACCAATAGCAACATTCTAGACTCTGCTGATGATGAAACTGATCATATAAGCAAAATCTCAGACTATGAATCTTCAGATGACAATATCCTCCATACATTTTCCCAAACTGAAGAATCAAGGAGTGAACAATATGAAGCTGTCCCTTGGTGTTCACGGGGACTGGTGCAAGGCCCTTCCTCAGACACCAAAATCCAAGGATGCTCAAGTCCCTTCTATGAAATGGCATAGTATTTGCATATTAACTTATATACATCCTCCAGTACACTTTTTTTATACAGAGATGGGGTTTCATTATGTCATCCAGGCTGGTCTCAAACTCCTGGACTCAAGAAATCCACTGCCTCAGCCTCCCAAAGTGCTGGGATTATAGACGTGAACCACCATGCCTAGCCAGTCTTCCATACATTTTACATATACAGGCTGAGTATCCCTTATCCCTAATGCTTGAGACCAGAAATGTTTCGGATTTGGGTTTTCATATTTTGGAATTTTGCATTATATTTACTGGCTGAATATCCCAGCGTGGTGACTCATGCCTGTAATCTAAGCACTTTGGGAAGCTGAAGCAGGAGGAATGCTTGAGCCCCAGAGTTCAACACCAGCCTGGGCAACACAGTGAAATCCCATCTCTACAAAAAAAAAAAAAACCACCATTAAAATTAGCTGTCACGGTGGTGTGGGTCTACAGTCCTAGCAACTGGGGAGGCCAGGGCAGGACTGCTGGAGGCTAAGTTTGAGATCAGCCTGGGGAACAGAGTGAGACTCCATCTCTTCAAAAATTTTTAAACTTGAAAAAAGAGAAAAACTGTTTTTTGTTTTTGTTCTTGAGACAGAGTTTTGCTCTTGCCGCCCAGGCTGGAGTGCAATGGTGCGACCTCAGCTCACTGCAACCTCCTTTTCCTGGGTTCAACTGATTCTCCTGCTTCAGCCTCCCGAGTAGCTGGGATTACAGGCGCCCGACACCATGCCCAGCTAATTCTGGTATTTTAGAGACAGGGTTTTACCATATTGGCCACCTGGTCTCAAACTCTCGACGACAGGTGATCCACCCGCCCCAGCCTCCCAAAGTGCTGGGATTATAGGCTTGGAGCACCATACCCGGCCAGGTAAAACAGTTTTAAAAAATATCCATTAAAAAAATAATAATACACCAGCAAGTCAACAAGTGAGTGATTCTTATGCTCGTTCACTGGGAAGGGGTGGAGAGAATCACATAGTTGGCAAGACCAACTTCGAGTACAGTCCAATGCTGAGAAAGGCTGTTTGTGTAACAATTCTCAATGCAAAACACCCACCACCCTGCAGGCCTGACTCAGACCTACCTGTCATTTGAAGCATTGAGTTCCAACACGGCATCTTTGAGTGCTGGGCCCAGCAGTGCTCGTGCCAAGCACAGAATGCTTGTGGTCTTGCCAGTTCCTGGCGGGCCCTGGGAATGAGATCTCCAGTAAGGGCTTCAAACCACCAGAAGGACCTCAGGGGGCTCCTGCGTTCTGCTCACCGTTTGCATCTCCATCACCTAACCCTCGCATCCCACCCACAGCACACACAGATCAATACAGCTGGCCAGGGACAGCGGCTCACACCTGAAATCCCAGCACTTTGGAAGGTTGAGGCAGACAGATCACCTGAGGTCACGAGTTCGAGACCAGCCTGGCCAATGTGGCGAAACCCCGTCTCTACTAAAAAATACAAAAATTAGCTGGGTGTGGTGGCGTGCACCTGTACTCCCAGCTACTCGGGAGGCTGAGGTGGGAGAATCACTTGAACCCCAGAGGCGGAGGTTGTGGTGAGCTGAGATCACACCACTGTACTCCAGCCTGGGTGACAGAGCCAGGTTGTCTCAAACCAAAAAAAAAAAAAAAAAAAAAGTCCAGGCGCAGTGGCTCACGCCTGTAATCCCAGCACTTCGGGAGGCAGAGGCAGGCAGATCACCTGAGGTCTGGAGTTCAAGACCAGCTGACCAACATGAAGAAACCCTATCTCTACTAAAAACACAAAAAATTAGCTAGGCGTGGTGATGCATGCCTGTAATCTCAGCTACTCGGGAGGCTGAGGCAGGAGAATCGCTTGAACCTGGGAGGTGGAGGCTGCAGTGAGCCAAGATCGTGCCACTGCACCACTCCAGCCTGGGCGACAGAGCAAGACTCCGTCAAAAAAATAAAACAAAACAAAACCCAGCAACCAACTCCAGGCCTCCCAACTAACTTGAGTGAAACGCTTCCCTTTGCCCAGGGAATGGTGCGGGGCTGTCTGCGGAGAGAACGCTGTGCACAAGAAAGCACTTCAGTGGGCAGCAGGAGGAGACACTGCCACGCTCGACAGGCCCCGGGCTGCATACTCACCGCAATGATGATGTTGGGCACATTCCCTTCCCTTGCAAAGACCTAAAGCGAAAATGATCATTAAAACTGGTTAAAACTTGCTTCTGGATGACTAGATAAAAAAGATAGATCGCTTGAGCCTGAGAAGTGTAGGCTGCAGTGAGCTGTGATTGTACCACTGTACGCCAGCCTGGGCAAGAGTGACATCCTGCCTTAAAAAGAAACAAAACTCCACAAAACCTGGTTAATTTGTAAGCGTTAGGAGCTGACTCTCCCCAGCCACACAGCCCGTATAGTAAACGTGGCTACAGATTTCTCCATGTGGACTGGGTGGCTCAAGGAAGTCTCACTTCTTTTTTTCTTTTAGAGATGGGTCTCGCTCTGTCACCTAGGTTGGAGCGCAGTGGCATGATCAAGGCTCACTGCAGCCTCGGATCCCTGGGCTCAACAGATCCTCCTGCCTTGGTCTCCTGAGTAGCTAGGACTGCAGGTCCTCACCCCGGCATCTTCAAAACTCAACACTTGATTCTTCTGTACAAACCTGAGGCCCCACTCATGTTTCCCATCGTGGACTGTCCAAGCCACGAAGCTGAGGTGGCCATCATCTTGGTTTGGCCTCATCCTCACCCCGAATACCTCAACTACCAGGGCTTCATCCTCCTCCTTGTCTCCAGGGTCCTTCTCTCCATCCCTGCCATCACTTTCTGAAGCCCATTACCTCTGTCTGATTGCCATAATGGGCCATTAACTCATCCTGTGCTTTCAATCCTGCCTGTGTTTCCAATCCTGCCCGATTCAAATCCACTTCCCACCCTGTAGCCACAACCACCTTTCTAAAGTACACACCTATTAAAACATTTTCCCAGCACAGTGGCTCACACCTGTAATCCCAGCACTTTGGGAGGCCAAGGCAGGTGGATAACCTGAGGTCAGGACTTCAGGACCACCCTGACCAACATGGAGAAACCCTGTCTCTACCTAAGATACAAAATTTGCTGGGCATGGTTGTGCATGCCTATAAGCCCAGCTACTCAGGAGGCTGAGCTGGGAGAATCGCTTGAACCCAGGAGGCTGAGGTTGCAGTGAGCCGGGATTGCATCACTGTGCTCCAGCCTGGGCAACAAGAATGAAACTCTGTCTCAGAAAGAAAAAAACCTTTTTACTTAACTGAAATCCTTGACCCCTCCCTGTCCTCACTATGAAGCCCAAATTCTTTGTTTCTCAGAGTAAGGGTCTTGCTCTGCCATCTAGGCTGGAGTGCAGTGGCGTGATCATAGCTCACTCCAGCGTCAAACCCCTGGGCTCAAGACATCCTCTAGACTTGGCCTCCTGAGTAGCTGGGATTATAGGCACTTGCCACCATGCCTGGTTTGTAGCTCAGACTCTACAGGCACGTGACACCACACCCAGCTGATTTTTAAATTCATAGAGACTGGTTTCACCGTGTTGCCCAGGCTGATCTCAAACACCTGGCCTCAAGTGAGCTGCCTGCCTTAGCCTCCCAAAGTGTTGGGATTACAGGTGTGAGCCACTGCACCCAGCCTTAGACAATCTTTTAAAAAGCCACTTGGCTGGGCCTCACGGCTCATGCCTGTAATCACAGCACTTTGGGAGGCCGAAGTGGGTGGATCACGAGGTCAGAAGTTTAAGACCAGCCTGGCCAAGATGGTGAAATCCCAGGATGTGGTGGTGGGCGCCTGTAATCCCAGCTACTCGGGAAGCTGAGGCAGAAAACTGCTTATACCTGGGAGGCAGAGGTTGCAGTGAGCTGAGATCGTGTCACTGCACTCCAGTCTCCACGACAGAGCAAGATTCCATCTCAAAAAAATAAAATAAAAATAGTAAGGCCTGGCACTATGGCTAACGCCTGTAATCCCAGTACTTTGGGAGGCCAAGGAGGGCAGATCACCAGGTTAAGAGATAGAGACCAGCCTGGCTAACATGGTGAAACCCCCTTTCTACTAAAACTACAAAAATTAGCTGGGCGTGGTGGCGGGCACCTGTAGTCCCAGCTACTCAGGAGGCTGAGGCAGACTCACTTGAACCCAGGTGGCAGAAGTTGCAGTGAGCCCCGATCGCGCCACTGCACTCCAGCCTGGCAACAGAGCGAGACTCCATCTCAAAAAAAAAATAAATAAATACGAATAAGAAGCCACTAACCTCTAGCCTGCTCACAGTGTCTTCATTCCCGACAACTTCATTCAGCTTTACTGGCCTATATTTTTCAACCCTATTAAGAAAATGCATAAAAATGCTGACATGGTTATCTTCCACTACCCCCCAAAAAAGCACTTACAGGCCATCCTAAGAGCTTTGTTGGAAAATTATATACATTCAGTACAGCTATGCCAAATGGCTGCAGGTTTTAAATGTAGTAAGATGACAGCCCGGCATGGTAATCCCAGCACTTTGGGAGGCCAAGGCAGGTGGATCGCTTGAGGTCAGGAGTTCAAGACCAGCCTGGCCAACATGGTGAAACCCCATCTCTACTAAAAACACAAAAATTAGCCAAACGTGGTGGTGCTTGTCTCTAATCCCAGCTTCTTGGGAGGCTGAGGCACAAGAATGGCTCGAACCCACGAAGCAGAGGTTGCAGTGAGCTGAGATCACACCACTGCAATCCAGCCTGGGTAACAGGTAACAGCCTGGGTAACAGAGCAAGACTGTTTCAATAAATAAATAAATAAATAAACAAAATGTAATAAGATGCCCAAGTGCCACTTGAAAAGTTAAGGGGGGCTGGCACGGTGGCTCACGCCTGTAATCCCAGCACTTTGGGAGGCTGAGGCGGGCAGATTACGAGGTCAGGAGTTCCAGACCAGCCTGAACAAAATGGCAAAACCCTGTCTCTATTAAAAATACAAAAATCAGCTGGGCATGATAGCAGGTGCCTGTAATCCCAGCTACTTGGAAGATGAGGCAGGAAAATCGCTTGAACCTGGGAGGTGGAGGCTGCAGTTAGCTGAGATTGTGCCACTGCACTCCAGCCTGGGCAACAGAATGAGACTCCATCTCAACAACAACAAAAAAAGTTAAGGGCATGAGAATTGCACAGCAAAGGCTTCAAACCTGCCACAACAGAAAAACACCTGTTGCTGCTGGAGCAGGGCCAGCGCAGGCCATCTGGAGCAATGTGACACTGTACCACAACCCCGTCGGCATGTCACAAGAGGCCCACCACACAGCACTGACATCATTTGGTATGACAACATGGGTGCAACCAAGCCCCTTTTTCATCCCTGACCTGCCAGTTTCTGCAGACATGTACCAAGTACACAGCATAGCTGGCGAGACAAAAACCCCAGGCCTAGGCTGGGTACGGTGGCTCACGCCTGTAATCCCAGCTACTAGGGAGTCTGAGAAAGGAGAATCGCTTGAACCTGGGAGAGGTTCAATTGCATTCCAGCCTGGTCGACAGAGTGTGACTCTATTTAAAAAAAAAAAAAAAAAAAAAATTAGCCGGGCTTGGAAGTGCATGCCTGTAGTCTCTTCTATCTGGGAGACTAAGGCAGGAGGATCACTTGAGCCAATGAGTTGGACACCAGCCTGGGCAACACAGCAAGATCGGGTCTCGATTTTTAAAATTTCAAATGTAAACGTTATTGAACCTAACAATGAAAGTACTATTTTCAACATGTAATCAATATTTTTTTTAACAGCCTGAGGTTTTTAAAAACACTAGGTCATCATACACTACTGAAAACAAAAATGTTTGAAAAACCAACTAGGTCAGAGTAGGTGGCCACCCGGGGTAGCCCTAATTGCCATAAGCACTGCTGTGAGCGGGACTCCGCTCGCAGAGTTTAGACCGACCACCTGGGGCCTCATCCTCCCTCGGAATCCCCCAGAACAAGCCCATGGCCCCCGAGTGTCTTCGGAGCACGGCCCGCCGCTCGCCCACCCTCACATCCAAACGCGCCCATTCTTTACGGCCTGGGGCCTCACCACGGCAACTCATAGTGGCCGGCGCTGCCGGGGGCCTTGCTGGAGGAAGGGGCAGGGTCCTGGGGCTCCCGCTCGTCCGCGCCACCACCTCCGCCCTCCACCTCCATTTTGGCGCCTCCGCTTCCCGCCACCCGAACGCCCGTCCCGTGACGCCATCATGCAAGCCCCGCCCCCTGCCTTTCCGCCGGGCGCGAGCGGAAGCCGCGTGCCTGCGCCTCTCCGCGCCTGCGCAGAGGGTTCCGGCGGTGCCCAGGCGGCCACCGCTGGAGGTCGCGGTTGCTACTGGAGACCTGGCGTCCGGCCTGGGAGCGACAGGAAGGCGAGAGCTGGCCGCGACGCTTTCCGAGAAAGCAGGTCGTTCTCGAAACGGACGTTTGTGTGTGGTTTGTGTGGAAGATCCGCTCCACGGCGGCGTGGGAGGAGCAGGGCCTGGGGGCGTTGCGGCCAAACGCGGGCTTGGATGCCGGCACCCGGACAACGCCAGCGTCCTGGCTCTGCTGGGCAGCGGGGTTTGGGGATGACGTCTGGGGCTCCCCGTGCCCACTTTTCCAGATGGCTCCGAATGTCACCGTGAGCTGCTCCCGTTGGGTGGGTCCCCGCACCCCAACCGCGTTCGGCAATTATCCGGAAATTCTCTGCTGCAAATGGGAATTCCCACCTCCACCGCATTTTGCCGAAGAGGAAACTGAAACCGTCCCTCTGTCAGAGGAAGTGCCATGTTCGGTCCAGGAGGATAGGGACTCAAGACCAGGTGCAGTGGCTCACCCCTGTAATCCCAGCACTTAGGGGGACAGAGACCGGAGGAGCGATTGAGCCCAGGAGTTCGAGACCAGCCTGGGCAACATAGTGAGACCCCGACCCCCCTCCCCGTCTCTACAAAAATAAAAAAATTAACCGGGCCCAGTGGCACGCACCTGCAGTTCCAGCTACTCAGTAGGCGGAGGCGGAGGATTGCTTGAGCCCAGCAGGTGGAGGCTGCAGTGAGCTATTATCACACCACTGCACTCCAGCCTGGTCTGCAGAGCAAGACCCTGTCTCAAAAAAAGAAAAGAAAAATAAATACTTGAACCTTGCAAGTGTTTTGAGCATTCTTATTTTAGCACTCTATCTAATCTTTTTCCCATAGCCCAAAATGTCATAGTAATCAGTAATGATCCCAGAACTTTGGGAGGCTGAGATGGGGGTGGAAATCCCTCGAGCCCAGGATCCCTCCAGCCCAGGAGTGTGAGACCAGCCTGAGCAGCATAGCAACCCCATCTCTAAAAAAAAAAAAATTTTTTTAATTCTCTGGTTGTGGTAGTACATGCCAGTAGTCCCAGCTACTTGGGAGGCTGAGGCAAGAGAATCAGTCGAGCCCATGAGGTCGAAGCTACAGTGAACCATTGTCAAGTCACTGCATTCCATTCCCTGGGGGAACAGAGTGAGATCCTGTTTCTAAAAAAATAAGAAGAAAATAGGTACTTCAGATTCACAAGTGCTTTGAGCATTTTTTGTTTTGTTTTTGAGATGGAGTCTCACTCTGTCACCCAGACTGGAGTACCATGGCGTGATCTCAGCTCACTGCAGTGTCCACCTTGAGGGTTTAAGTGATTCTGCCTCAGCCTCCCGAGTAGCTGGGACTACAGGCATGCACCCCTATACCTGGCTAATATTTGTATTTTTAGTAGAGACAGGGTTTCACCATGTTGACCTGGCTGGTCTCAAACTCCTGACCTCAAATGATCCGCTTGCCTCAGCCTCCCAAAGTGCTGGGATCACAGGCATGAGCCATCCCCCTTGGCCAAGCAGTTTGTTTTAATGAGAGTAAGTATTAAAGTCTACAGATTCAGAACTTACACAGTGTTTTTCTTTCCATATAATTTGGAAAAAATGCTTGAAATCTGCCTCTATTCCCCCTTTAAACTGATGGAGATGTCTGTTTTTCCAATCATTATTCACAGGTCTTTTATTTTTCCAGAGTGGAAAATACAAACTTCTTGAAATGTAAACTTTTCTTGAAATATCTGCGGTTTTTCCATAGAACTGTTCCTGTGTGGTAATGTTCATGTTTTCCTTGTAACCGCGATCACTCACATCCGTCCCATCATATAACACAGTTTAGAAACTAAACTAATCTTTAATAAATGCAGAACACGGTTCGTTTCATGGTTCTCCAAAAACCCCACTCTACAAGAGGCCTTTTAGCACTGCCAGGACTGTCCTCTAACTGATGTGATTGGAATGCCGGGAGAACGAGAGACGGAGGTGACTTTTAGGGCAGAGCTGCTCTGTCAGGACATTTTTCTTTTTTTTAGATGGAGCCTTTTGTGATCCGTTGGACTTGGGCCCAAACAGAGCTCAGAGCTTAAAAACTCCAACCACTCCCCTGGGACCAAACAGCCCCGATGTTGGTGAATCAGGGAGTGCTGGGGAAACCACAGGCTCTTGTGAAAGGGCAAAGAGTAGCCATAGAGAATTCCTCCCAGCAAATCCCTGAAATCCCAGAAAATTAAATACACACTGAGGCCAAGCTCACAGACGGTCATCACAAGAGGGCAAGGTAGTTATACACAAAGAGGAAGAATGTAGAAAGGAAATAAAATTGAAACCAAAATCCTCTCTCCCCAGATCCAGAGACTATCAAATTATCAAGAGAGGTCAGGCAACGCGTCTAGGTTTGAGTGACACCATGACTTTCACTGTTAGCTCACTTCCTGAGTGATGTCGCAGGATGTGAGGCTGAAAAGCTGCTGGCATGCCAAGATCAGGACTTAAGATAGCCCTGTTTTCCCCCTGCCCACTCCAGCCTCCATTGGCCCAGAATGTCATTCGCACTTGATGCTGTCTGCCTTGTTTACACTGAATTTTTAAAATGCATTATCTTAGGCTGGGCTTGGTGGCTCATGCCTGTAATCTCAGCACTTTATAAGGCCCAGGCAGGAGGATCGCTTGAGGCCGGAAGGTTGAGCCCAGCCTGGGCAATGTAGCAAGACCCCATCTCTATAAAAAAAGAACATTTATGCTGTATTCAGGAGACTCATCTCACATACAATGACTCACATAGACTCAAAATAAAGGGATGGAAGAAGATTTACCAAGCAAATGGAGAGAGAGAAAAAAAAAGAACATTTATTATTTGTTTTCAAGTGGATTTCTTTGTAATTTTTATTTTTGTTTTTATTATTTATTTATTGAGATGGTGTCTCACTCTGCCACCCAGGCTGGAGTGCAGTGGCATGATCTCGGCTCACTGCAACCTCTGCCTCCTGGGTTCAAGTGATTTTCCTGCCTCAGCCTCCAGAGTAGCTGGGACTACAGGCGCACGCCTAATTTTTGTTTTTTTTAGTAGAAACGGAGTTTCACCATGTTGACCAGGCTGGTCTCGAACTCCTGGTATTGGGATTACAGGCATGAGCCACCGCATCCGGCTATTTTTTGTTTTAAAATGGCGATGCTATCATTTTAATAATTGTTTCTTCTCAGGCACTGCGGTGTTTCATCCCATTTTTAGTTTTTCTAACATTGTCGTTAGCATTTTTAAAATAAGTGGCCCTGCTCGTCTTCTCTGGATCGTTCCAGTTTTAGTCTGTGCACTGCCGAAGCGAACACTTTGTTTGCATTTTCAATATTGGGAGGCACAGTGTGTACTGAAAAAAACATTTCCTAGATATATCTAGAGCATAAGGATTTCTCATCTGGGTAAAATTTGTCCCCGGGATATTGCTCTGATTAGATGTATGGAATTCGGAAGCTGGTTAGAAATGATGTAATCAGCACATTTTCTGCCTTTAACAAATATTGATTGGGTGCCTAGAGCCACTGCGGTCTAGGCACTCCTGTGCTCCTAGGCACGGGAGCTTCTGTCAGAAGGACACTGACAGCAAGCAGCCAATCTTACGTTTACTTCGACGTCATTATGATCGGTGTCAGAAAAGCAACTGGTGGGTGGTTAGGATATCAGCACTAGGCTAACACCTCGCCTGGGAGGACAGGAAGGGCTTTGATAGGGAGGGGAATTTGGCCTGAGATGTGAACCCCCAATCTGAGATTCGAACATCTCTTGGCTTTCCCCGGAAGGGCCACCTAATACCTTGATCTGCCTCCCGTTGCTCCCTACCCTAACACCATGTTTATTTCTTTCTCTCTTCCTGTTTTTTTTTTTTTTTGAGTTGGTCTCTTTCCGTTGCCCAGGCTGGAGTGCAGTGGCATGATCATCACTCACTGCAGCCTTCACCTGGGCTCAAGTGATCCTCCCACCTTGGCCTTCTGACTAGCTGAGACTACAGGCACGTGCCACCACGCGTAGCTAATCCGTTTGTCTTTTGTACAGACAGGGTCTTACTCTGTTACCCAGGTGTCTGGAACTGCTGGGCTCAAGTGATCCTCCCACCTCAGCCTCCCGAGTAACTGGGACTATACGCACATGCCACCATGTCGGGCCAATCTGTTTATTTTTATTTATTTATTTATTATTTTTTTTAAAAACGAGGTTTCACCATGTTGGTCAAGCTGGTCTTGAACTCCCGACCTCAGGTGATCCGCCCGCCTTGGCCTCCAAAGTGCTTGGATTACAGGCATGAGCCACTGCACCCGGCCTGTTTATTTTTTATAGAGACAGGGTCTCACTCTGCTGCCCAAGCTGGTCTTGAACTCCTGGGCTCCAGCATCCTCCTGCGCTCCAGCAATCCTCCTGCCTCAGCCTCCCGAAGTGCTGGGATTACAGGTGTGAGCCACTGCGCCCAGTCCCTATTTATGATTGTTCTTACCTACGATCTATATTTAGCTGGATTTGTTGCCTTGTATATTGTTTCCCCCCTAGAATGACAATTCTTTGAGAAAAGGAACTTTCTCTGTCCTATTTCCATTGGATCCTCACTGCAGTAGTGGCCCAGAGAGAGGCCCCACATTTCCTGAAGGGATGGAGGGATGGATGACAGCAGAGCTGGAGCACACCGTGGCCTGATCAGCCTGGGATAGGTGGGGGTGGCGGTGGGAGAGAGATGGAGCCTGCAGGGGCCAGATCGTGCAGGGCTGTGAAGGCCCATTAGGAGTGGTGAGAGGCCCCGGAGGAGGTGGGGCAAAGTGACATGACCCAGTTTGGGTTTTAGATCATTCTGGTGGCCAAAGGCTGGGTGTGGAGGAAACTATGTGGACGTACTGGGCTTTGCTTTCTGATCTTTTAATCTCTTATTCTTTTTATTTTTAATTTTAATTTCCTACCTTTTGAGATGGTGTCTTGCTCTGTCACCCAGGCTGGAATGCAGTGGCCGCGATCTCTGCTCACTGCAACCTCCACCTCCTGGGTTCAAGCAATTCTCCCACCTCAGCCTCCTGAGTAGCTGGGATTACGGGTGCACACCACTACACCTGGCTAATTCTTATTTTTAGTAGAGATGGGGTTTCACGATGTTGGCCAGGTTGGTCCTGAGTTCCTGACCTCAAGTGATCCACCAGCTTCCCAAAGTGCTGGGATTACAGGTGTGAGCCACAGTGCCCGGCTCTCCCCCACTTTTTTTTTTTTTAAGATGAGGTCTCGTTCTTTTGCCCAGTCTGGAGTGCAGTGGTGCAATCACAGGTCACTGCAGCCTCAAACTCCTGGGCTCAGGTGATCCTCCCACCCCAGCCTCCCAAGTAGCTGAAACTACAGGTGCACATCACCGCACCTGACTAATTTTTTAATTTTTTGTAGAGACAGGGTCTCACTATGTTGCTCAGACTGGTCTCCAACTCCTGACCTGAAGCAGGCCTCCCACCTCAGCCTCCCAAAGTGCTGGACTCACAGGTGACTAACGGGCATCTTCAACTTAATGAGAGTCATTAGAAGGACTTTCTGGAGAATGTCTCCAGACAAATCCTTAAAAAGATAATCAGGGTTGCAGAGGTTGTGGTGAGCTGAGATCGCACCATTGCACTCCAGCCTGGGCAACAAGAGTGAAACTTCATCCCGAAAATAAAAAATAAGAAAGATAATCAGCGTTATCGCAGAATAAACGCCCAAGCCCTCCAAGGCCTCCCGTGTCTGGCCTCCACATGGCTGTCCACCCGGCCTCCTTTCCTACCACCCCTCAGCCTCACACAGTCGCTTCCAGATACATGGGCCTCCTTGCTCTAAATGAAAAGTGCCAAGCACATCCCCTCGCTCAGGGGCTTTGTACATGCTGTTCCCTCAGCCGACAATGCTGTTCCCTCAGATGTCCACGTGTGCGGCTTCTCCATTGCCTCACTCAGGTCTCACTCAGTGTCATCTATCAGCAGTCTCCAGCCTTTTTGGCACCAGGGACCAGTTTTGTGGAAGACAATGTTTTCACGCAGCAGGGGTTAGGGAATGATTTCAGGATGAGTCAAGCACATTGCATTCATTGTGCACTTTATTTTTATTATTATGATATTGTAATATATATTGAAATAATTCTACAAGTCACCATCATGTAGAATCAAGGGGAGCCCTGAGCTTGTTTTCCTGCAACTAGACAGTCCCATCTGGGGGTGATGGGAGACAGTGACAGATCATCAGGCGTTAGATTCTCATAAGGAGCGGACAAGCTAGATCCCCGCATGCTCAGTTCACAGTAGGGTTTGTGCTCCTATGAGAATCTGACGCTGCCACTAATCTGACAGGAGGCGGAGCTCACGTGGTGACGTAGCCAAGGGGCGTGGCTATAAATACAGATAAAGCTTGGCTGGCTCACCCGCCTCTCACCTCGTGCCATGCGGTCGGTTTCCTAACAGGACACAGACTGATACCAGTCCGTGGTGCAGGGGTTGTCAGGGACCCCCTAATCTATGTCATTTACTCTTTGGGGCTTCCCTGCCCCCCTCTTCCCACCAATCGATTTCCTCCTGCCTACCCTGACTTTCTTTATCCCTAATACACAACTCTAGCCAATAAATGTGTGTGTGTGTGTGTGTGTGTGTGTGTGTGTGTGTGTGTGTATGCAAGTGCCCCATTAGAATATAAATTCCATAATGGCAAGGATTTTCTCCATCGTAGTCACGCTGTTTTCAGTGCCCTAAATACTGCCTGGCACTTGGCACATGTTGACTTAAAAGATATTTTTTTTTAAAAAAACAGCCTCTGTCACCCAAGCTGCAGGGCAGTGACTCGATCTTGGCTCACTGCAACCTCTGCCTCCCACATTCAAGTGATTCCCCTGCCTCCGCCTCCCAAGTAACTGGGATTATTGTCATGCACCACCACTCCTGGTTCATTTTTGTATTTTTAGCAGAGACAGGGTTTCATCATATTGTCCAGGATGTTCTTGAACTCCTGACCTCAAGTGATCTGCCCGCCTCGGCCTCCCAAAGTGCTGGGATTACAGACGTGAGCCACTGCGCTTGCCCTTTTTTTGTTTTTTTTTTTTTTTTTGAGATGGAGTTTTGCTCTTGTTGCCCAGGCTGGAGTGCAGTGGCACGATCTCGGCTCACTGCAACCTCTGCCTCCCGGATTCAAGCTATTCTGTCTCAGCCTCCCAAGTAGCTGGAACTACAGGCATGCGCTGCCATGCTCGGCTAATTTTGTATTTTTAGTAGAGATGGGGTTTTTCAGTGTTGGTCAGGCCGGTCTGGAACTCCCAACCTCAAGTGATCCACTCGTCTCAGCCTCCCAAAGTGCTGGGATTACAGGAGTGAGCCCTAAATTTGTAACTTTCATAAGTTAAACAAAAATTTAAGTAATTTTTTCAATAAAGTTTTCAGTGCACAGAAGTCATCCTAGAGCACAGCAGAAACCGCACATTCCCCAGGGGTGTTGCCACATTGTATTCTGAAGCGTTTCCGTAGGGCACACCCCTGCCAGCCACACACAGGAGGTAATTCTGTTCAAGTGCTATTCAAATGCTTCGATAATGTCATTACCAATGAGAAAACCGAGGGCCAACTAGAGAGTAGGGCCAGCTCTCTGTAGTTGGCCCTCCGCCTCCCGCTCCCCACCTCTGGCAGCTGCCTTTCTGCTGGCTGTCCCCGGTGTCCCCTTAATGAGTCTGCAGCTGGTGACAGTCTTCAGGCCCCGCTGAGGCTTAGGAACTAGCAATTGTCCTGGGTAGAAGGGGTTGATGTTGAGTCCTTGCAATCCCCACTTGAGGTTGTTATTATCGAATTACAGGTGTGGGAACTGAGGCACGTGGTACCCAGAGTGACTTGGTGGGCAGGAGGCAGAGCCTGGATGGTCTAACCCAGAGCCGGTGCCCCTCACTGTGTCCAACCACTCTCCCGTCCACCTCCCTGAGGTCATCTTGGCCTTGCTGGGAGCTTCCTGGACGCCCTGGTGGGCCAGGGTTAAGGCCACTCTATCCACAGAGGAGGCACGCATGCCCACCACCTGAGACCCTCCCTCCACGGCTGTCTCCACCTCTGCCTGAATCTCTCTGCATCTGGTGCGTGTCGCTGAGTGTGTACAGGCTTTCTCCTGTGCTACGATTAACTAGGTCACAGGGTGTCCTCTGACCGGGCTCTCTCCACAGGCATCCAAGAGAAGGCAGCCATTTGAAAGGGCAACCCTGACTCCAGAGACAGGACAAGACTCATGCACAGTGGGTATGCAAAGGACTGGCCCGAGAGAGGACAGTCTGGGCTCATCACAGCGGGAGATGCAAAAATCTGTTAGACGAAAAGTGCCTGGGCTGAGCATCCTGGCAGGGATACCAGTGTCCGTGCTCCACTGCTGGGTAGGAGCTAGAGGGTGCAGGGAGGGAAAAGTCACCATGTCTGCAGGGCCCGGGCACCCCAAGGTATGACCTTGGGGCTGGGCCTTCAAAGGAAGCAGCATAAAAGACGATCTTCTTAGGAAACGTGGATCAGGGAGGAGCAAATGTGTCCAAAGAGAACATGTCTTTTACGTTTTTTTGTTTTGTTGTTGTTGTTGTTTTGAGATGGAGTCCTGCTCTGTTGCCCAGGCTAGGGTGCAGTGGTGCAATCTCAGCTCACTACAACCTCCGCCTCCCGGGTTCAAGCGATTCTCCTTCCTCAGCCTCCCAAGTAGTTGGGACTACAGGTGCGTACCACCATGCCCAGCTGATTTTTGTATTTTTAGTGTAGATGGGGTTTTTCCATGTTGTTCAGGCTGATCTTGAACTCCTGACCTCGTGATCCACCCACCTTGGCCTCCTGAAGTGCCAGGATTACAGGTATGAGCCACCACACGTAGCTTTTTTTTTTTTTTGAGATGGAGTCTTGCTCTGTTGCCATGCTGGAATGCAGTGGCGAAATCTCAGCTCACTGCAACCTCTGCCTCCTGGGTTCAAGCGATTCTCTTGCCTCTGCCTCCTGAATAGCTGGGACTACAGGCATGTGCCACCACACCTGGCTAATTTTTGTATTTTTAGTAGAGATGGGGTTTCACTGTGTTGGTCAGGCTGATCTCGAATTCCTGACCTCAGGATCCGCCCGCCTCAGCCTCCCAAAGTGCTGGGATTACAGGCGTGAGCCACTATCTTTTACATTTTTACACCCCTCACGACCCCTTATTCCCTTGGACAGCTCCATTTTTAGGGGCAGGAGAAAGTGTCTACCTGTGACTCAAAGATGCATCTTCTATTTTTTGTTTTATGATTTATTTATTTATTGAGATGCTATCTCACTCTGTCACCCAGGCTGGAGTGCAGTGGCGTCATCTCGGCTCACTGCAATCTCTGCCTTCTGGGTTCAAGTGATTCTCCTGCCTCAACCTCCCGAGTAGGTGGGATTATAGGCATGCACCACCAGGCCAGCTAATTTTTGTATTTTTAGTAGAGACGGGGTTTCACCATGTTGGCCAGGCTGGTCTCGAACTGCTGACCTCAAGTGATCTACCCGCCTCAGCCTCCCAAAGTGCTGGGATTACAGGTGCAAGCCATGGCACCCAGTTGAGATGCGCCTTTTAAAAGACATCTTCCTCACAAGGTGGTGTTTTAAAGTGATTAAGGCTCATGATTTCAAAAGCTCCTGCTCCACTTTTTAAGCAAATCCTGAAAAGTAATACTTTAATAACTCTCCCAGAAACTATTCTACATAAATACATGTTCCGATTAAGAGCCCACTGTATGCAGAGCTTTTCTTGTTAACTCCTCCTGCGGTGGGGTAACTGGGGACTTTATTTATTTATTTATTTATGGAGACAGGGTCTCCCTCTGTCAGCCAGGCTGGGGTGCAGTGGTCTAATCACAGCTCAATGCAGCCTCAACCTCCTGGGCTCAGGTGATTCTCTCATCTCAGCCTCCCCAGTAGCCAGGACCACAGGCACACATCATTATGTCCAGCTAATTTTTTGTAGAAATAGGATCTTGCTACGTTGCTCAGGCTGGTCTTGAACTCCTGGACTGAAGAGATGTGCCTGCCTCAGCCTCCCAAAGTGAATGGATTACAGGCACAAGCCACCATGCCCAGCCTGTTTCAATTTTCATTGTCTTGCAAAGCATTGTACTATGTGTGTCCACCTTTAATATTTCCTCTTCTGTGATTTGTCTGCCCATTTTTCTTTTCTGTACAAATAATACAGAAAATTTGTCAGTTACTAGCAATGCTTTAGAAGTATACACTCTTTGACCCAGAATCCTACTTTTAGAAACTTGTCTTATATAAATGCTTACACATGTGCACAAAGATGTCTGTACTAGGATGTTCATTGCAGCAGCTTAGAATGGGGGGAGAGGGGAAGGAAATGAGATAAATGCCTGTCAGTGGCAGAATGTGTAGGTAAATATGGTACATTCATACCATACAGTCACTGAAAAATGAAGGCTATCTACCTGTACTGACAGGGAAAGAGGTCTCTGTGACCCCTAAGAAAAACAAAATCCAGAAAAAAACCCATAGAATCTGTGTTGTTGTTTTTATGTATTTTGGGGAGGCTAAAGTGGGAGGATCACTTAAGTCCAGGAGTTCCAGAGTAGTGAGACACTGTCTCTACAAAAAATAATTTTAAAAGATGATTAGGCTGGGCGCGGTGGCTCATGCCCGTAATCCTGGCACTTTGAGAGGCTGAGGCAGGCAGATCACTTGAGGTCAGGAGTTTGTTTCTTTCTTTTTTTTTTTTTTTTGAGATGGAGTCTCATTCTGTCACCCAGAGTAAAGTGCAGTGGCGCAATCTCAGCTCACTGCAACCTCCACCCCCCGGGTTCAAGTGATTCTCCTGCCTCAGCCTCCCAAGTAGCTGGGATTACAGGCACCCACCACCACACCCAAGCTAATTTTTGTGTTCTTAGTAGAGATGGGGTTTCACCATGTTGGACGGGCTGCTCTTGAACTCGAGGTCAGGAGTTTGAGACCAGCCTGGCCAACATGGCAGAACCCCATTTCTACTAAAATACAAAAATTAGCCAGGCTGAGGCATGAGAATTGCTTGAATCCGGGAGGTGGAGGTTGCAGTGAGCCGAGATGGCACCACTACACTCCAGTCTGGTTGACAGAGTGAGACTCCGTAAAAAAAAAAAATAGATGTGGTTGTGTGTGACCGTAGTCCCAGCTACCTGCAAGGCTGGGCGGGAGGATTGCTGGAGCCCAGGAGGTGAAGGCTGCAGTGAGCCATGATTACACCACAGCATTCCAGCCTGGGCAACAGAATGAGACCCTATCTCAAAAAAAAAAAAAAAAAAAAAAAAAAAGCAGGGTAGCAGGCTGTGAGTGGGGACCGAGGACTTTCCCACCAGGAACTTGAGTGCCAGGGCATGCCCTTTTTAGGCTGTTCTGCAGTTCTTCTTCCTGATGGGTTCTCTGTGACATGAGATATTTGGACAGCTAGATCAGGGAGCCCACTTTAACCTAAGAAGTTCTATACTAGTGGCCATGCGGGGAGGTTCACGCCTGTAATCCCAGCACTTTGGGAGGCCAAAGCGGGTGGATTGCCTGAGATCAGGAGTTTGAAACCAGCCTGGCCAACATAGTGAAACCCCCATCTCTACTAAAAATACAAAATAACTAGCTGGGCATGGTGGTGTGTGCCTGTAATCCCAGCTACTTGGGAGGCC
The DNA here is from genome assembly GCA_004027835.1 of Alouatta palliata. Classification (NCBI taxonomy): domain Eukaryota; kingdom Metazoa; phylum Chordata; class Mammalia; order Primates; family Atelidae; genus Alouatta; species Alouatta palliata. Next base: position 639 of record PVKV010021222.1, on the reverse strand, counting down.
GAGGAAAGAGACTAAACCCGGGAGGCGGAGGTTGCAGTGAGCCGAGATCACGCCATTACACTCCAGCCTGGGTGACAGAGTGAGATTCCATCTCAAAAAAAAAAAAAAGTTCTATACTGGAAAAAAAACACATCTACATGTCCACACAGGATCAGTTAGGAGGTGAGTGACTGTGTGTAAGAAAAAAATGACACCTCACCTAAGTAGTTCGACATTCCTTGCCAACAGCAGTCTCATTATTTCTCAAAGCTAGGTTATATCCACCATTTCAACACCGCATCCAATGGGAATAGGGCGGTGCACCTTGGTCTAATCTGACCATCTGGTCTCCAGTTTGGGGGTGGTTATATTATGTCCCTAACCCCAGAAATCTCCAAGTGTGAGTCTCATTACCTGAAGAAGGCGCCGTGGGCATTTTAAACCAAGTTTGGTTTCAGCACGTGCGCAGACACGCTCACCACATTCTTTGGACACCCTGAGGGCATCACTTCCAAGAAGGCTGTGTCTCGCTGGTAGAAATGTTTTCCTCATGCCTGAGGCTGTTGGATGCAGGGTGCCAGTCTGAAAATACTAAGCCAGGCAGGGTAGCACACACCCATAGTGCCAGCTACCTGGGAGGCTGAGGCAGGGGGTAGGGAA
>PVKV010021221.1:0-38038 GCA_004027835.1 Alouatta palliata | reverse complement strand
CAAATAGAGACAATTTGACTTCCTCCTTTCCTATTTGAATACCCTTTATTTCTTTTTCTTGCCTGATTGCTCTGGCTAGAACTTCCAGTACTATATCGAATAGGAGTGGTGAGAGAGGACATCCTTGTCTAGTGCCAGATTTCAAAGGGAATGCTTCTAGTTTTTGCCCATTCAGTATGATATTGGCTGTTGGTTTGTCATAAATAGCTTTTATCATTTTGAGATACATTTCGTCAATACCTAGTTTATTGAGGGTTTTTAGCATAAAGGGCTGTTGGATTTTGTCAAAGGCCTTCTATGCATCAGTTGAGATTATCATGTGGTTTTTGTCTTTGGTTCTGTTTATGTGGTGGATTGTGTTTATAGATTTGCGTATGTTGAACCAGCCTTGCATCCCCAGGATGAAGCCTACTTGATCATGGTGGATAAGCTTTTTGACGTGCTGTTGCAATCGGTTTGCCAGTATTTTATTGAAGATTTTTGCATCTATGTTCATCATGGATATTGGCCTGAAGTTTTCTTTTCTTGCTGAGTCTCTGCCGGGTTTTGGTATCAGGATGATGTTGGCCTCATAAAATGATTTGGGAAGGATTCCCTCTTTCTGGATTGTTTGGAATAGTTTCAGAAGGAATGGTACCAGCTCCTCTTTGTATGTCTGGTAGAATTCGGCTGTGAACTCATCTGGACCTGGGTTTTTTTTGGGTGGTAGGCTCTTAATTGCTGCCTCAACTTCAGACTTTGTTATTGGTCTATTCAGGGTTTCGACTTCTGCCTGGTTTAGGCTTGGGAGGATGCAAGTGTCCAGGAATTTATCCATTTCTTCCAGGTTTACTAGTTGATGTGCATAGAGTTGTTTGTAATAATTTCTGATGGTGGTTTGAATTTCTGTGGAATCTGTGGTGATATCCCCTTTATCGTTTTTTATTGCATCTATTTGATTTTTTTCTCTTTTCTTTTTTATTAATCTGGCTAGTGGTCTATTTTGTTGACCTTTTCGAAAACTCAGCTCCTGGATTTATTGATTTTTTGATGGGTTTTTCGTGTCTCTCTCTCCTTCAGTTCTGCTCTGATCTTAGTTATTTCTTGTCTTCTGCTAGGTTTTGAGTTTTTTTGATCTTGCTTCTCTAGCTCTTTCAATTTTGATGATAGAGTGTCAATTTTAGATCTCTGCTTGCTTCTCATGTGGGCATTTATTGCTATATATTTTCCTCTAGAGACTGTTTTAAATGTGTCCCAGAGATTCTGGTATGTTGTGTCTTCATTCTCGTTGGTTTCAAAGAACGTCTTTATTTCTGCCTTCATTTCATTGTTTATCCAGTCAAGATTCAAGAGCCAGTTGTTCAGTTTCCATGAAGCCGTGCGGTTCTGAGTTAGTTTCTGAATGCTGAGTTCTAACTTGATTGCAATGTGGTCTGAAAGACTGTTTGTTATGATTTCCATTCTTTTGCATTTGCTGAGGAGTGATTTACTTCCAAGTATGTGGTCCAGAAAAAGAATGATGGGATATGTCAAAGAGACACAGAACAGAAGGCAAATGGAAAGAACTCTTAATCGTTAAAGTTGGAATAATGTGAGTCATAACAAATAAAATAATAGTATTAGCTTATACTCCAAAATATAAAATAAATATCCATGTTCTCATACTGATATAATACAAGATTGAATAAATAAATAACAAGAAAGAACTGATAAATCTCAAAAACAGAATTTCAAACCAATTATGTAGATTCTCCATCCTCAGGAAGGTGAAGCATAACTCCCCACTTCTTACATATAGATCACATATTGATATTTTGTAGATGATTTTTGTTTTCTGCCAGATTATGAAGATTTTCTTCTTCTTTTAGTTTGCTCACAGTTTCTAGCATGTCTGGATTTTAATTTTGTCAAATTTGTTGTCTGAATCTATTTTAATTTTATGATATTTATCTTTTATTGCATCAAAATGTTAAATTACATAGACTGATTTACAGGTGCCAAAGTATCTTTCATTCTAGGGATAAACCTTACTTAGTAAATGTGTTTCTTTAAAATACTTTTATATTGCCTAATTTAATTAGCTAATATGCTGACATGTTTTTAAGTATTTTATATAGACATTTATGATGGATATTGGTGTGTAATTTTCTGTCATTATTTCTTTTTATTTTTTTAGTAGAATGTCTTTTTCAGTTGAGATGTGTTCTCTCTCTCTTTTTTTCCAACAAAGATTATATATGGCATTCATTATTTATGCCTTAATCTTAATAGAATCACCAGTGAAACCATATGTACTTGGAGCTTTCCTTCTCAGAATGTCTTAAACAACAAATTTCATGTCTGTATTGAGATCATGCTGTTGAAGACTTTAGGGTTATAACACACCAAATTGCCTCAACCTGGCTCATTGATTATTTTGGCCTGATTATTTTGAGAAGATGATTCTTAATACTAGTGACTGATAATGGATACTGTAATGAATCTGTACAAATAAATTTCCTAAAATAACTTTTATATTCTGTCAACTTCACACCCTTTCGTATGTCTCCTAATGATTCCCCAGGATTTTACTGCCCCCAGACAGGAATGCTCTGTCTTGCCATTTTTTTTTCACAAAATTTATTATTTTTTGTTTATAAAGCATGAAAGCTTTTTGCATTGGTCATTTATTTGGGTTTTCACTCTCTTGTGAGGATGTATACAAAAAACAAATACAACTTACTTGCTTTTCTCTTGTCATCCTGTTTTGTATCAGTTTGTTTCCCAGACCCAGCCAAAGATCCCGTTTAAAAACTCACATGGGTTGGGAGGCCAAGGCGGGTGGATCACGAGGTCAAGAGATCAAGACCATCCTGGTCAACATGGTGAAACCGTGTCTCTACTAAAAATACAAAAATTAGCCGGGCATGGTGGCGCGTGCCTGTAGTCCCAGCTACTCGGGAGGCTGAGGCAGGAGAATTGCTTGAACCCAGGAGGTGGAGGTTGCGGTGAGCCGAGATCACGCCATTGCACTCCAGCCTGGGTAACAAGAGTGAAACTCCGTCTCAAAAAAAATAAAAATAAAAAAACTCACTTGGGTACAGGGGATATTTAGGTTCCCCTACACTACAATATATTTTGTATTTTAGTCTATGCCAGGTTTTGCTAAACTGTAGTTTTTTACAAAAGTGTTTATCATCTATGTTGGTGAATTTGTTTTTATAAAGTAGCTATCACAGAACTCTACTACTTTAATATCAGTCAGATCCATGAAGGTAGATCTTTACATTCTCATATCTTTAGTTCCTGACATTGACAAATTTCATATTGCTTTTTTTTTGGTTCACCTACTTACATGTGTTTTTTCTTTTTAATTATCTTTATTAATTTTTCCAAAAAGGCAACTTTTGGCTTAATTGTCTCTATTCTTTGTCTCTTTTCTCTTGCTTCCAAGTTTTGGCACACCTCCAGAATCTGCCGGCTTTTGTTTACTCTTAAATGCCATAAGTTAATTTGATTTTTGAATTTAATGAAGAATTTATAATTGTTAAATATGGGAGAGTTCGGTCTAGCAGGATCTTAGCCATATCAGAGTTGGAATCCAAACAGTGGCATTCTGAAATTAATTAAAAAAACCACATCTCATATTTAAAAGTATGAGTGAAATGTACACACCACGATAGTTTTTCTCTTAATATCAGCCATGAAAGAGTATCCAAGAAAACCATATCCATGACAGATAAACTTCATATTAAGTTTCCAGATATGCTTTGTAATAGTTATTTGCAGTTTAAATTTTCTGTGACACACAAGAAGAAATGTTGAAAATACTGTGTTATTCAAGTATAATTCTTTTAGTGCAGATGTATTAATGCACAACTGATAAACTAATGACAGTAAATAACTTTTAACATGTTTATTAAATAAAAATATTCCAAAATGCATTAAATATTTAGAAAATGAGATTAATGTATTACTCCTCTCTGTGTAGCTCATATATATAAATTAATGATATTGATAGAATGAGTAAAGGTTAATCATCAGTTTTGTTCATTATTTTGGTATATGTGGATGCAAAAGAAATAAACTATGTTCATATAATTAAGTAGGTTGGAATTAAAAGTGTCATTTTATAATATTTATTATTTACTTCTTTTAAATTTTTGTGTTACGTGTCAAAACTCATGTAAAATATAATATAAAATTTTAATTGTCATATTCTAATTTTGGTAAAATCTAAAATTTTGAATTCTCCGTTTCAAAAGATTTATTACCAATTCATTGTTACAAAGTTATTGGCTACTATCAGGCAAGTTACTCTTTAAATTGAAGACATCTTTTTTAACCTAAAAAATACTGTAAAATATTGTTATTTAAAATACTTCATTGTAAATAATTTTTATACCATATCTTTTATAAATGATTTCAATATAATTTCCTTGAAATATTGTGGCTATAGCTTAGCTCATTCAATTCATTGAAAGTTACAGCACAAAATTCAGTTGTGAAAAGCATATTTTCTTGCCAAAAAGCAAAAATCTACCTTAATTTTCATTAGAAAATATATCATTTTATTATTGCTTCCAACAACATTATAATACTCATTTTTATAACAACCATTTTACTTTCAATTCTAATTCTAAGAATATATGACCGTGAATTTGATATGCAGATAAGAATTTATCATGGGCCAATATACTTTGATTTTAATATGAGGTTTAGTCTTTAGAATTGAAAAGTAAAAAGCTCTCTAGATTATTTAATATGTTCCTTGATTAAAGAAGTCTCTGCTTACATAAATATTGACTTTTAACTTGCTCCTTGGTTTTGGTCCCTGAAACCACAGAGAAGCACATTATAAGAAAGCTCATTTAACTGACAACTATAGATCTTTCTTCTACACAGTAGGGTAGCATAGTTGTGAAAGGTGAGGTGAGAAAAGAGATTGTGCATGGTTTCTCAACTGAATATACATTTTCAGGCCTGTGCATTTCAGGTCAAATACAGCTTGGAATCAATCATCTAGAAACTCATTGCTTTAATAATCTATACTTATGGGCTTCTTGAAAAGTTTTGTTTCAGGGCCACATACCCTACCTAACAAACATTCTTAGTCTAGATGAAAATAACATAGCTTTGGTCTCATCTAAGCTACCATTGACTTTCTTCACAGAATTATAAAAAACTACTTTAAATTTCATATGGAACCATAAAAGAGTCTGTATAGCTAAGAAAATCCTAAGCAAAAATAGAAAAGCTGGAGGCATCATGCTAACTAACTTCATCTATACTACAAGGCTACAGTAACCAAAACAGATGGTATTGGTACCAAAACAGATATATAGACCAATGGTACAGAACAGAGGCCTCTGGAATAGCTCCACACCTCTACAACAATCTGATCTTTGACAAACCTGACAAAAACAAGCAATGGAAAAAGTATTCCCTATATAATAAATGGTGTTGGGAAAACAGACTAGCCATGTACAGAAAACTGAAACTGGATCCCTTCCCTACATCTTATACAAAAATTAACTCAAGATGGATTAAAGACTTAAATGTAAGACCTAAAATCATAAAAACCCTAGAAGAAAACCTAGGTAATATCATTCTGGACATAGGCAGGGGCAAAGACTTCATGACTAAAACACCAAAAGCTATGAACAACAACAACAAAAATCCAAAATTAGCAAATGAGACCTAATTAAACTAAAGAGCTTCTTCAGAGCAAAAGAAACTATCATGGGAGTGCACAGGCAATCTACAGAATGGGAGAACATTTTTGCAATCTTTTCGTCTGACAAAGGGCTAATATCCAGAATCTACAAGGATCTTAAACAAATTTACAAGAAAAAAAAAAAAAACAGCAAAAAGTGGTTGAAGGATATGAAAAAAATTTCTCAAAACAAGAACATTGACATGGCCAATAAACCTATGAAGAAAAGCTCATCATCACCAGTCATTAGAGAAGTACAAATCAAAGCCACAATGAGATATGAGATACTATCTCATGCCAGTCAGAATGGCAGTCAGTAAAAGGACAACAAACAACAGATGCTGGAGTGGGTGTGGAGAAATAGGAATGCTTTTACACTGTTGGTGGGAGTGAAAGTATCTATAACCAGAAATACCATTTGACCCAGCAATCCTATTACTGGGTATATACCCAAAGGATTATAAATCATTCTATTATAAAGACACATGAACATATATGTTTATTGCAGCACTGTTCACAATAGCAAAGACTTGGAACCAACCCAAATGCCCAACAATGATAGACTGGATAAAGAAAATTTGGCATATATACACCATGGAATACTATGCAGCCATAAAAAAGGATGAGTTCATTCCTTTGCAGGGACATGGATGAAGCTAGAAACCATCATGGTCAGCAAACTAACACAGGAACAGAAAACCAAACGTCTCATGTTCTCACTCATAAGTGAGAGTGAACAATGAGGACATAAAGACACAGGGAGGGGAACATCACACACCAGGGCCTGTCAAGGTGTGGCGGGCTAGCAGAGGGATAGTGTTTGGAGAAATACCTAATGTTGATGATGGGTTGATGGGTGCAGCAAACCACCATGGCACATTTATACCTATGTATCAAACCTGCATGTTCTGCACATATATCCCAGAACTTAAAGTAAATTTAAACAATAATAAATAAAATAAAATAAAAAATAAAAATAGCATAGCTGAAGCACCTGAGCTTATATAAATTTGAAGGTACTAGAAAAACAAAAAATAATGAGATAAGGACATGACTAGATAAAATTAAGGAGACTTTTTGATACAAATCAGAAACATGTCTCTCTCTCTCTACATATATATATATAGGTATTACATATATGATATATGCATATTTATTTTATATATAATTACTAGCAATGCTTTAACACTTGTTATGTTTATCAGCCTATCAGACATTTAAAATAAAGAGTGATGCTTAACATTTTTCTATGTTTATCAGCTTATCAGCCATTTAAAAAGCTTCTTTTACAAGGCTACTATATGTTTTTGTTTATTTTTCTATTCAGTTGTCTGTATCTTATTGATTTATAGAAACACTTTATATATGCTGGATAGAAGCTTTTGAGAGTTATATATGCTGGCAAATATCTTGCATCACATTACAGCCTCTCTTTTTATCACTTAAGAAAGAAAACACCCTCTTACCATTTTCCTCATCTATGTTAAACCAGGGCAATAGTCTACTTTTTATATCTGTGCTGATAGTTAAGTTTTTGGCAAAAAAGGACACAAATAAGACAAGTCCCTTTTTAATGTATAGTTTTTATATCATAGCCTTTAATTCTGGTATTTAATCTTCATGCCTCTTAGACAGAATTTTATTTTTTCTACAGCTAAAATTTGCAAGACTTATCAACCATTTAGTACTCAGGAGAGGGACATGAGATATATTGTAAGTGCTTATCTCTATATTAATGAAAATACTACCAAATATAAACAAACTTACAATTCAATTTTGTTTTTGCTGAAATTGTGCTCTTTTTCCATGAAAGCTAAATTTCATAATAAGTGCCCAGATATGCTTTCTAATACCTCTTTGCAGTTCAAATTTTCTGTGACACACAAAAACAAATGTTTAAAATTGAGTTGAATTTATTTGAAGGGGGTAAATGAGTCACAGCAAATGTATGCATTTTTCACTTAAATACCCTCTGCATGGCTGCTTAAACAATTCTTTTTTTCTCCAAATAAATTCGTAATCATGACTGAAATTTAATTCCAGTAAATGAAATTGTTTTGTTATTGTCAAGTAAATGTACACTATAATTGTGGAACCAAATATATATCTAGTTAATCACAGTATTCACCAGTGTCAATGAGATTAAAATATTCAGTATTGCTTTCATAAATTGGAGAATTTTCTTTAAGAAAGTGAATATCCTCAAAATAAATGAGGGAAATTACCTATCTGGCACTAGCTTAAATTGAGTGGAATCTTGATGTGACAATGTAAAAATTCCTTTCCAATTAAAATTTCAATTTAAATTTACTTCAATTAAGATCTGTCTTCATAAAAATGTTAGATTATTATCACTCTTTAGCAGGAAGCATACTACAATTCTTTTTCATTTGAACCAGTATGAGTGGTAGAACTCTCTAGAAGCTGTGTGTTAAAACATGTTCTTTATATAATACAGTGCTAAAGAAGAAATATTTATTCTTTACTTAGAAATTTATTAATTTTATTATATAGAATTTATAAAGAAACTTCTCTGCATGGACAATCCTATAGCCAAAGAGTTAAAATATTTGCCTTTATTCAAAATAACTAAAGAATTTTAAGAGTGTGTGTGTGCACACATGCTGCTAAAAGAATTATGATAGATACACTTTAATTAAATTAAATCTGTATCTGCAGTCAACAGCTAAAATCGATCCTAATAAAAAATAATTTTAAATGCCTTTGCATTACTTGCTCTTCTAAATGCAAAATGAAGCCACAAGGATGTTTGACAGATTATTCTTATGAGCAACTGTTAAAATTGGAAGCTGATGTGTCTGTTAAACATATGACTAAATGAGAAAAGTTCCAATTGTTATCCAGCTACATTGGGAGAAATCCTGATATACAGTTCAATTGTATTGAATTGTTTGGGTACTGATAGCATGTATCCTTGCAGATTTCAATTCACAACTAGGTTTACTATCCACCCGTTAGGCCAAAAATTCCATTTTCTTCAATACAACTAGCTTTCATTAAGACTTGGTTATCAAGATTGCTAATTCTTTTTCTGAGATCAAAATTTTCATTTGCTTTATTCTTTCGTTGTTGTTGTTGTTATTTTTATTGAGATGGAGTCTCACTCTGTTGCCCAGGCTGGAGTGCAGTGGCACAATCTCGGCTCACTGCAAACTTCACCTCCCAGGTTCAGGCGATTCTTCGGCCTCAGCCTCCCAAATAGTATTATGTAAAATATGGTATATTAGCTTGTTTTGACACTGCTCTAAAGAATACCTGTTGCTGGGTAATTTATTATATAAAGCAAAGGGGTTTAATTGACTCACAGTTCCACATGGCTGGGAAGGCCTCAAGAAACTTACAATTATGGAAGATGAAAGGGAAAGCAAGAACCTTCTTTATATGATGGCAGGAGAGGGAGAGTGTACAGGGGAAACTGCCACTTTTAAAACCATCAGATCTCAGGAAAGCTCACTAACGTGAGAACAGCATGGGGGAACCACCATCATGATCCGATCACCTCCTACCTTGACATATAGGGATTACAATTCGAGATGAGATTTGGGTGGGGACAGAGCCAAACCATATCAAATGGGAACAACCAATATTAATGTTTCAGCTAAATAAATGTTGAAAATAACAAAATAAAAATTTAAGAAATTGTAGTCAAATTTAGGATTATAGACTATTAGAGTAAGAGGATCTTTGAAGTCAAATTCAGTCTCTTACTTTTAGCCCTTCTTTTGCAAGTAATAAAAACTAAACAATGAATGCTACAAATATGTAATTATTTTCACTTTTATTATTTATCCTTTTGCTGATATAATTAATTTTTAGAATGTTTTGAATCAAATACATTATTTCAAAGCATAGTAACATACTTAGATTTTTATAAATGGCACACTAGGAATAAATTTTGACCCAAACATGTTTTTAATTACTTAACACAATACTGTAGTGTTATTTCTTTAAAAACAAAGTAGTAGTTTATTACAAGAGATTTTCCACTTTGAGCATATACTAATCATAATAATATGAATTTGTTTTAATAACTCTTAGAAAAAACTATACTTGTCAGATGACTTGTTAAGAAGAGGAACTGAGAGATCACCACAAATGTCACAAAGTAAACATATTTATTTTTTGCTAACCTCTGTCTTGTACCCCACCTGAGATTTTAGCAAATTGTGAGCATCTCATATTGGTAGAGCAGTCACAAATCTTTAAGAATGTATTGGCTTAATGATACCAATACACCTTCAAAATATACTTCTTAAACAAATGAAAAATATTTTCTAACTCGACACCATATCTCTCAAACTCAGATTCTTTCCACACTATAGCAATCCATACTAATAGATAGAATCTGGACCGGGATATCATTACCAAAAGAAAAGAGTTGCCACTGGGACCCTGTCCTTATTTCAGAAGTGTTTTCCAGAAAGGGCTTCTTTTATTTCTTGTTTCCCAACTCTTGACAATTTGTGGTATTCTTCGAAAAAACACTCTTTTCTTATAGCATATAACTCTGTCCAACAACATCCTGAAGACAAATCTGATATATCAGAAGAGAAGAAATTTAGACTATTTAAGATTTTTGTTACCGAATGATTTCAGGATTTCACAGCGAACACAGGGGCCACAGCACTCCTAAATTTCAATTTCAGTTACCTTAGCAAGTGTAAATGCATCATATCATGGACTAAGTAATACCAAATCACTTCCCCCTTTAGTGGTTCTGCCTCTTTATCTTTCAATATATCCCATTAGTGATTCTGCCTCTTTGTCTTTCAGTATATTCCTTATGCAGTCAGTCCGTGAACAATGCAGGGATTAGGAGTGCCAACTCCCAACACAAAACTATAGTTGGGAATTTTTGACTATAACTATATAAAAATATAGTCAAAAATTTGTCTATAACTTTTGACTCCAAAACATAACTGTGAATAGCATACTGTTGACTGAAAGCTTGACCAATAACATGAACAGATTTTTACAATAATGTAAGCTAGACAAAAGAAAATGTTTTTAAGAAAATTATGAGGAAAAGAGCATGTGTTTCCTATTCCTTAAGTGTAGGTGGATCCTCATAAGTCTTCATCCTTATCATCTTTAGGAGTTCTCATTGTCTAGACCTTCTTGTCATACAGCCATAAAATTGATAGCTGGTGCTAAAGTTTTTCCTTTAGGGCTCTGGAATTAGCAGCTTTACAGACAAAGGTAGTCCTGATCATAAACCCAATTGCATTTGCAGTATTATTATTTAATTTTGCATCTTTACATTTGTTAATATATCTCTCAATTTTGAATGGCAGCTTGTGAGTGTTCATGGGCAAACATTTTAATATATTTTGACTTTTATAATAGATTCATGTATATTTTATGGTAGCAAATAATACAACATGTTATTAACATCCACATATATTCTATGCTTTCATGACATACCAAACATTTACTACCTCTGAATGCAGCATTCATCCTTCCCAGTTACAGGGCAGAACCCATTCTGGAAAGGAGGTTGTAGAGCCTACAGTCAAACAAAGTAGATTAAATAGTTTCTTTATGGCCTGCTCTTACACAGAAAGGTAGCGTTGGGGCGTGAATTAGAGTAATTTTTTTTTAAGTTTTGTATGGCTGGCTTTGAGGAAAAGGAGTTCTTGTTACTTTGACCTGCCTAGCAGAAGAAGAATTCTAGTTTCTACAGTTAGCCTTAGAGGACAACAGTGGAGGAAAGGCAGGGGATAGTGGGACATCAGGGAGAAACTTCACTTTTGAGACTGCTTCTGAGGTTTTCACTTAGGGATATCATGTTCTGAGCATCAATACAACCATGCTGACTAATTTAGAAAAATATTAAACTTACTTTAATTTCCTGATTTCTAAAATATAAAATAAAATAATGTCTGTAAGCATGATTTAACAAAAAAAAAATCAGGTCCCATACAACTATACAAACCCACCTACATGAATATCTTATGAAGCCCACATTATGGAAAATATAGTTTTGTCTGTAATTATATTAAGTATCTCTTAAAAAATTTTTAAAAATAAACTGAATGGGAATAAATAATTTGAGAAGTTATTCTATGTATAACATTGTGATGGTGAATATTGACTGTCAGCTTGATTGGGTTAAAGGATGCAAAGTATTGTTCCTGGGTGTGTCTGTGGGGGTGTTGCCAAAGGAGATTAACATTTGAGTCAGTGGACTAGGAGAAGCTGACTCATCCTCAGTCTGGGCAGGTACCATCTAATCAGCTGCCAGCACAGATAGAATAAAGGCAGAGGAACGTGGAAGGACGTGACTGGCTAAGTCTTCTGGCCTTCATCTTTCTTCCATGCTGGATGCTTCCTGCTCTTGAACATTGAACTCCAAGTTCTTCAGCTTTTGAACTCCCAGTGACCTACACCAGTGATTTGCCAAGGGCTCTCAGGCCTTTGGCCCCAGACTGAAGGCTGTACTCTTGGCTTCCCTACTTTTGAGGTTTGGGGACTTGGACTGGCTTTCTTGCTCTTCAGCTTACAGACACCTTCTTGTGGGACTTCACCTTGTGATGATGAGTTAATACTCCTTAATAAACTCCCTTTCATATGTACCTCTATCCTATTAGTCTTGTCCTGCTAGAGAACCCTAATTAATGTAAGCATAAACTTAATGGGTTTTGGAAATTTAAGTCCTCATGTTTTTGATTCACATTGTTTTAGATAGGCTGGGAAGATATGATCAACTAATCAATTTTTTTAATTTTATTACCTGTATCTTTAAAAATTAGATTTTTTTATGATTACAGAATCTTCAATGCTCTATGTGTACCACATTTTCTTTATCCAGTCTATCATTGGTAGGCATTTAGGTGGATTCCATGTCTTTGCTATTGTGAATAGTGCTGCAATGAACATACGTGTACATGTGTCTTTATAATAGCACAGTTTATATTCCATCAGGGACCTGGAGGCCATTATCCTTAGCAAACTAACACAGAATTAAAAAAAATATACTACATATTCTCACTAATAAGTGTAAGTTTAATAATGAGAACATATGGACACATAGAGGGGAACAACACACACTGGGGACTATTGGAGGGTGGATGGTGAGAAGAGGAAGAGGATCAGGAAAAATAACTAATAGAGACTAGGCCTAATGTCTTGGTGAGGAAATAATCTGTACAAAAATCCCCTATGACACATGTGTACTTATGTAACAAACGTGCACATCTACCCTTGAACTCAGATTGAATTGTTTTCTCTTAGAAATCTCAGGCTTGCTGACAATTTTCAAGCATGTCTCATGTTTCTAGGAGGAAGGCCATACATACTGAATGCAGCCATCTATTACTTCTTCCTCTTCTTATGTCTCTGTGCATCTCCTACAAACACCCACAAACAGAAATTAGGATTGACAATTACTGGTTCCCATTTTTTAAATTATGTCCTCATTTCTTGGGTTTAGCTTCATCATAGGATTTACTAAGTATATAAAAGTAGAATGTTATGTATAAAGTGCTACAGAAATCTGTAGTGGTAGAAAAATACGTTGTTATGGATTTGCCACTGAACTCAAAAGTGCCTATTGTGAACATAGATGTACTACCATGTTTTTAAATTGTGTACTCTGTAATATTTTTAGAAGATGAGACAATATATGCTGTATGTAAAAATATCCCTGGTCGCATATTATCAATTGGAACGCTGAATTTAACATAGGCAAACAGATTTTTCAAACTGGAACTCAGAAAGGCCATACAATAAAGCAGACTGATAAGCTTTGTACATTGGTGCAGGTTTTATTTATCTGAAGAAAATCTCTGCAGGCTAGTAATTAATGTGTGAACACAACTTACAAATAATACAGTTATGCTACATAGAAAAAGTCTGTAGGCTGCTTGACTTAGCTTTCTCACCACTACATAAAACTCTGACAGTAATTCAATAGTACAACACAAAGATTTAAAAATCATATTCAACTATTCATCTACTTTATTTTAGAGATTCATGGCAATATTTCTAAGTATTTTTCTATCTAATTACTATTTAAACTATAGAAATTACAAAGAAGCATAAAATAAATACAATTTGAAATCCCTTTTAAAATAAAATGTAAGCAAAACTATAAATTTTTTTGAAATTTGTATAATTTTGTATTTTACAACATTTTATAGTTACCAACATTGATGCAGATATTTTATTTACACCTCAAATGACTTCTGTGTCATTATATTCATTTTGCAGATGGAAAAGCTAAGGCTTAGAGAATAAAATGATTTACTTTGAAATTACGCAGCCATTGGTTAGCATCTATCAGTTAAGAATTTTTCTTTTTTTATTCTATTTCTTTCAAAATATAGAAAATGTGTTAAGATTCCTTCACTTGTATATCAGAGAATATTGAGGAAAATTATCTTCAATAAAAAGGAGATGAATGGCCTCAAGTAACTGAATAGATCAAAAGTAGATAAAGCTCCAGGCATTGATGAGCTCAAAAACAATAAAAATAATAGGATGATGAATTAGGTTATCCAGAGAAATAGAATTCATATATATATGTACATGTATGTGTATATATATATATATATATATATATATAAATTCTCTCTGTATATGTGGATTCTATTTATATATGTATTTTATATATATATGGATTTTTTATATACATGAATTCTATTTTTATAATAATAATATAGAGAACACATGTAAATAATCTATATCTAGATATATAGATGATATATAAAGATATAGAAATACAGACATATGTAAAAATATGTATAGCGATGTGTCTGGGTGTAGATATGTAAAACCTCCACAATTATAAGATTACATAAGCTCATTATTTTAAGGAATTAGCTCCTATAATCATGTGATTGTGGAGTGCAAACACATAATCTACAGGGTAGGCCAGCAGACTAAAGAATACCTAAAGATTAGCTGCAGTTTAAATCTACGTGCATTCTGCTAGCAAAGTTACTTTTTTTTTTTTTTCCTAAGGAGGACAATCTTTGTTCTTTTAAGACCTTCAACTGATGGGATGAAATGCGGTCTACTCACTATGGAGAATATCTACTTCACTCAAAATGTAATGTTTATCGCATCAAAAACAAATTAAAACACACACACACACACACACACACACACACACACCCGTAGAAACATCCAGGGTAATTTGACCAAATATCAGGGCACCACGGCCCACTCAAGTTGACACAAAATTAAACAAAGCAAGTGATCTTTTTTGACCTTCCTGCTTTACTTGCTCATGTATATGCTCTCTCTTCTGCTCTGTCTCTCCATGGATACAGGAATTATAGTCAATCTTCATAATTTACAAGAATTACAAGAAAATAATATTTTTTTCTTGTTGCTCTAGCAAATGTTTTCAGAGACTTCGGACTGAATTATTTCAAACTCTATAATGAATAACTGTGGCTATAAAAATCCAAAGCCCAATGACCCTGGGTCTGGAGCAGATCTCTAAATACAAACATTGGAACATTAGGCTGGAACAAGGGCAAAAACACAACAAAAACCTAAGCTATGTTTCCTCTATTTTGTCAATTGCATAACTTTTGATTAGAAATAAACCCTTTTGTGTAAATGGTAAGAACAGGTACCTATCTGTTTTAATTTCTTTGAGAAATTTTCAAACTGCTTTCTGCAGTAGCTAAACTAATTTACATTCCCACCAACAATGTATAAGCATTCCTTTTTCTGTGCAGACTTGTCAGCATCTGATGCTTTTTGAATTCTTACCAATAGCTATTCCTACTGGTGTGAGGTGGTATCTCATTGTCGTTTTTATTTACATTGCTCTGATGATTAGTTATACAAAACATTTTTTCATATATTTGTTGGATGCTTGTATGTCTACTTTTGAGAAGTATCTGTTCATGTTCTTTGGTTATTTTTAATGAAGTTATTTGTTTTTTTGCCTGTTGCTTTATTTTAGTTCCTTATAGATTCTGGGTATTAGACCTTTGTCAGATATGTAGTGTGCAAATATTTTCTCCCATTCTATAGTTTGTTTGTTAAGTTTGTTGATAGTTTCTTTTGCTGTTTGGAAGCACTTTTGTTTATTGGTTACATTTGTCACAGGCTATCATTCAACCCAACAATCCTGTTACTGGGTACATACTCAAAGGAAAATAAATTATTCTACCAAAAAGACATAAGCACTTGTATGTTCATCACAACACTGTTCACAATAGCAAAGACTTTGAATCAACAGAGAAGCCTATCCTGGTGGGTTGGATAAAGAAAATGCAGTGCATATCGACCATAGAATACTATGCAACCATAAAAAGTAATAGAATCATGTTCTTTACAGCAACATGAATGTAGCTGAGGGCCATTAATTCTAAGTGAATTATTGAAGGAACAGAAACCAAGTACATCATGTTCTCACTTATAAGTGGAAGCTAAATATTGAGCACACTTGGACATAAATATCGGAATAGTAGACACTGGGAACTGCTAGAAGGGGGAGAGAGGGAAGGAGGAGCAGTTTAACATGCTCACTATTTGGGTGAATGGATCCATATCCTAAACCTCAGCATCATGGAATATACCCATGCAGCCAGCGGGCATACTGTGCTTCCTGAATCAAAAGGGAAAGTTAAAATTTTTTAAAAAGGTGCCAATCTTTTAAGTCAAACCAAAGTTATAAGCTTTAAATCATGAAAAGATTAATGATCTTACTGAGATCATCAGATTCATACGGAGTAGACTGAAAAGCAAGTTAAATAATAGGTTAGAGACTAAGCTTCCCCAGCTATCCCTTTTTGCCACAATGATAGATACCTTCTTTCAAAATAGAAGCAGAAATAAAAGTTTTACAATGAGTAGAGACGATATTGTCTGCATAAGGACACAGTGTAAATGGAGAGCATGCATGTTAACTTTTAAAGGATAGTTCACATAATAGATTTTCGTGATTATCTAGTCTGCTTAAAGCTTTTCTTTTTTGTTTAAAATATTCAATATGATATTATTTTTGACATGCTATGCATGTCCTGAAATTAATTAGAAATAAAGATATGTGGATTTGGAAATAGAGAAAGGTGATTTCTAATTTGTGCTGCTAAGTGTAAATGTTTTGCTAAGAAACTGATCTAGTCTTCTTAGGTTGAACATAGCTCTTATTTCTGATGAATGCAGACATAAACATTCAAAGACATGTATTGCTATGAAACTTGTTAGACATTCTTTTAGTCTTTAACATTAGTTATTAATTTTGCTCAGCACCCTCTCCCCTAAATTTTTTAGTCACAAGGTTTCAGAATAGGTTCTAAAAACTGAATTAAAAACTCTTTTATTTGTCCTTGTTCTTCTCTTCTAATGCCTTTAGTCTAATGCAGAGCATGATCTGAAGGCTTACGTACTATTTTGTTGCTTAACTATTCTATAAAACAATGTATGTCGCCAAGTAGACAGACAAGCTCATACTTCCTATATTAAGACACAAGTCTTACTTCATTAGCAGAATTATATGTGATGGTGAATTATCTCTACGTAGGTAAAACTTATATATTCCTCTTAGTAGTTCTTAATATTTCTAACCAAATTTATAACATTCTTCAAATTTCAGGGTTAATATGGCGAGAACAGCATCATTAAATCTAAGAAGAGAGAGAAATTTTTGGAGTGTCACATCATAATTCCTGGATAATGTTTTGAAAGACCATTCATATAAATAGCATGCATTTACCTCTGCATTAGCTTGAGCTGTTCATTTATGCAGTAGTATATATAGTGTACCATGTAATTTGACTGTGTTGTGTGATAAACCTTTAGAATGAATTATAGATTTAAAATGACTATCGATTCTATAATGGGTGAAACAAGTAATGTAAGAATGAATCCATAGTGACCATTTAAAATGGAATTCAAGAAAAAGAACATTTTATTTGCTTCATAAAAACCTGTGAGGCATTGCTATTGAATAACGTAAGCAGAATGCAGCCATATAAATCTTCTTAATTTACATCTAGGGCTTCATTACGCATATTTGATAGCACTCCGCGGAACTTTAATTTACAGACTTTTGGAACTTTACCAATCCCAAAAGAAGTGCTAAACATGCCTGTTGGAACATTTAACTGAAGCAAGTACTGGAGATTTTCTTAATGAGTGCAGAATTATCAGTTATTTGCATTCCTTGTAGATTGAAAGAAGTAGGACCTATTAACAAGATAATGGCAAATGCATTTTGAATGCAAGTTTTTCTCAAACCATTCACTATCATGCAGTACTCAGAATATACAATTTCAGGTGTGAATTGAATCTGAGTTACCATTTGTTTACTTCATCTAAATAGATGGCATGATACAAATGGTCACATATTGTATAGTATGCCAATAATCAACTTAAAGAAACACCTGATATTGACTAGAGACTAAATCTTGAGTGTGAACTGATCTTATCACATAGGATGTTAATAATTGATGACAGTTTAAAAAGTAAAATGGTAATTATTCCTACAAAAGTGTGTTCAGAAAATCAAACTACTCCAATCTTTAATGACCAAATATAACAATTTTTCACCTTTTTAGGAAGCTTTCCCTTCAGGAATTTTGGCATTAAATGTGTGCACTACACTTTTGAGAAACATAAGTGTTGTGGTTTTTTCTTTTATCAGCAACAAAATTATAATTCATAATTGGGAGACAAGTAAGTTGGTGAGGTAAAATGATAAAACTGACATTTGCTGAAAGAGAAACATTTATCTGTGATTATTTTGTATTGGCTTTAGCTTCCATCTAACAGCTTAAGTAAAGTGCCTACCCATGTGTATAGTGGAAGGATGAGTTTAATCTTAGACTACACATAATTGGGTGATTGATTTCCATTATGAGGCATATAATACATTTGCCACAGTAAAATAGCAGCAACTACATAAACCTCTAAAATTAGGATGCATTAGATGCAGCCATGCATCACGCCAGATATATAATAGTTTCAATTTTGTCATTCACATATACTTTTATTTAATAATATGGATGACATGTGAATCTCTTGAGTCTGAGGCATTGCCATGCCCTTTCTAGAGTATTATGTTTATAAAAAGCACAATGATCAACATTGTCTGTCCATATCTCCCAGGGGAGGTTATGGTAACACATTAACAGGCTCTCTTTTCACCCCTACATTCAGTATGACGAAAATAAATCTCTGGAAGGTTTTATTTCTTTAAGTTTTTTAAAATGTCAAAATGAAAACCTTAGGCAAAGGAGAGAAACAGTTCATCCATGATTATTGATACACAGACCCATTTTAGTTGTGCGGATGTTGATCTCATCTCTAATTCTGGTTTTCCTGATTCATAAAATGTGGTAAATATATTGCTACATAAATTTAAGCACAAGTGTAGGGAGCGAGTTAACAAGACCTATTGTTCATATTCACTCATGTCACTGTAATATTATGGAAGAATTAACTACTCCAGTCTCAGGGTGACTCAAGTAAACACTAACGAATTATCGTCCCTGTGTCTGATGCATTGCATGGCTTGCACACTTTTGAACTAGCAGAACTGGGTTTGGTTTTTGCTCAATAGTAAATAGCTCAGCAACTTCATTTACCTAGTATGCAAAAGACAAACCTGTTTCCTCCTGTTACCATCCTGTCAGATTATTTTAAATATTAAGAAGCTATGTATTATAAAGATGTATTTGAGGTGGAAGTTCTGAGAGCTATAGTCATTTTTATTGAATTATGTCTATTATCATTGATGCTATTTTCATTTTTGCTTGGGCTCCATTTCTAAATTCCTAGATTCCTGCTTTACTCTTCCAGAGGCATAACCCCTCAGTACTTCAGTATCAACATCTCTGAAGTGAATATTATGAAACTGGTAAAACATTTCTTCTACCAGCAAAAGATACCTTCGCCAAGTAAACATTGGAAATGAGGGAAGTAAGATGAGATCTTGATTCTACAGTCAAAATTAACACATAATGAAAAAAATGAGTAAAGACTCATTTTTAATATGAATGATTGTGTCAGTATATATTACAGTACATATATGTAATATATGTACTTTATAGAATGATATGTATACAATCATACAGTGGTAGAAATGTTGAATCACTGTTATTGGTGTTGCTCAGCAAATGAAGCATGGATGAGTTATCTGTACACATATTGGCATCATTCATTTAAAAACACCCAACGAGAGAGGGTTTCCTTTCAGACTATATGCAAACATATTAAGGCAAATCTTTACTGTGGAGAGGGACTTGTTAGGCTAGAAGGGCCTGGTGGATTTTTAGCTCATGTGTCACATAATTAAATCAATTTACACCATTTCATGCTCATTAAGAAAACTTTCAATTGTAATTTGACTTCCTGTGAAACCTGTTTGTGTGAGAGAATGATGCTGAAGCTGATCAGATTCTAAGAATTATATTTCTCGTTATTAGAAAATAAATTGACATTTCAGCCTATGTATCCTTTTCTTATAAGCTTTTCTATTATGAATTGTAATTCTTAAATTTGATCACTTTGGGGAGAGAGATAATATCACATTTCTGTGCCTTAAAGATTGAGGGTTAAAATTGCAGTTGGCCAATTCACACAGAATAAAGCCCTCTAATGAGGATCTCTTTGGGCAACCTGTTGGTTTCCCTGAGGTAATGTGCCTCTCATAATTATGTTGTAGAATATTCCATCTTGAAATGTATTTTCTAAGGCATAACAACATATTCCTTGTCTTGTTTTGCAAATATCAGTTGAATGCATTGCAATGTCTCTAATAAACTCATTAATAAAGCATATAGACTGAGTTCAAATCTTGTTCCACCTCCTACTATCTGAAAGACTTAAGGCAAAGTATTTGACTATTCTTTGCCTCAGTTTCTGTACAAGTTTCTTTACTACTTATTTACCAGTATAATAAATAATAACGGTACATTCTTATTAGGATTTTATAAGAATTAATTGGCTGAATGTTTGTCAGACACAAGAACAATGCCTGACATTTAATAAACTTTTACAAAATTTGTTTGTGAAATAAACTACTCTTAGACTATTTTCTATACATAAAATCGATACCCAAATTCTATTCATTCTGTCATTAAAATGACTCACAAATTATTTCCTGCTTTTGAAATTTATCTCTACTGCTGAATCAATTCTTAAACTCACAGGTAAACTATTTTAACATGTTCCACAATTGTCAGCCTGCATAAAATATTTTCCCATTCTGATTTCATACTGCCTCAGAGCTATCTTAAGACACGCATCTAATCACTACACTTCCTCTCCTCATATTTAACACTCACTGGGTATTGCTTGTAGAATGAATTCTAAACTCTGCTCTAAGACATCCTAGGACATCCACAATCTGTTCCTAATCTCACTCTTCAGCTTCATTTCGCATTATGCCCTTCAAAATCACTGCAATCTAATTACACTCTTCTGCTGGTCCCCAAGCACGGCAACCAAGTATTCAGGTGGGAATCATTTCCATGTTGTTAAGGGCTTGAGAGCTGAAGTCAGATTTCCTGAGGCTCCATCCACCATGTAATCATTATTTGGTGGTGAGCCTTCAGCAAATCATTTAACCTCTTTATATTTTAACTTGCTAAGTTTTAATTTCCTAGAAAAATAATATCGGCCCCAGAGAATGAATGGAATATATGGTTTTTAGCACTCCATTTGCCACTCATTACATGATTGGTAAAATGTACCTGTCTCTTTTTAGGTTGCCTTGGTAGCTCATTCAGACTGAAAAACTTCTGCTATTTTCCATACGAACTTTTTCACTGTGGAAGAGCCATATCAAGTGCAAGTAATATGTCAAATATGTCCTGTCCTCCAAAAGCAGCATAAAGTATTTCTCCTACAGAACCCGTACATCAAGTTAATTTTACTTATATTTATAATTCAGACTTCTTTATTTGTAAATTTCTATTAGCCAGTGAACTCATTAAAGATATTATGTCTTATTAATTTTTCTATTCCCTACAGCCTATTGCCATCAGAAGTAATGCCACACATCTACAACCATCTGATCTTTGACAAATAGGACAAAAACAAGCAATGGGGAAAGGATTCCCTATTTAATAAATGGTGTTGGGAAAACTGGCTAACCATGTACAGAAAGCTAAAACTGGACCCCTTCCTTACACCTTATATAAAAATTAACTCCAGATGGATTAATTATTTAAATGTAGGACCTAAAACCATAAAAACCCTAGAAGAAAACATAGGCAATACCATTCAGGACATAGGCCTAGGCAAGGACTTCATGATGAAAACACCAAAAGCAATGACAACAAAAGCCAAAATAGACAAATGGGATCTAATTAAATGTAACAGCTTCTGAACAGCAAAAGAACCATCATTAGAATAATCTGACAACCAACAGAATAGGAAAAAATTTTTGGAAGCTATCCATCTGACAAAGGGCTAATACCCAGAATTTACAATGAACTAAAAAAAATATACAAGAAAAAAACAAACAAACCCATTCAAAAGTGGGCAAAAGATATGAACAGACACTTTTCAAAAGAAGATATATATAAAGCCAACAAACATATGAAGAAATTATCATCATCATTAGTCATTAGAGAAACGCAAATCAAAACCACATTGAAATACCATCTCACAACAGTTAGAATGGTGATCATTAAAAAATCTGGAGATAACAGATGCTGGAGAAGATGTGGAGAAATAGGAATGCTTTTATACTGTTGATGGGAGTGTAAATTAATGCAACCATTGTGGAAGACAGTGTGGTGATTCACCAAGGATCTAGAAATAAAAATACCATTTTACCCAGCATCCCACAATTACTGGGTATATACCCAAAGGACTATAAATCAATCTATTATAAAGACACATGCACATGTATGTTCATTGCAACATGATTTACAATAGCAAAGACCTGGAACCAACCCAAATGCCCATCAATGATAGACTACATAAACAAAATGTGGCACATATACACCATGGAATACTATGAAGCCATAAAAAAGGATGAGTTCATTCCTTTGCAGGGACATGGATGAAGCTGGAAACCATCATTTTCAGCAAACTGACACAAGAACAGAAAACCAAACACCGCATGTTCCCACTCATAAGTGGGTGCTCAACAATGAGAACACATGGACACAGGAAGGGGAACATCACACACTGGGGTCTGTTGGGGAGTGGGTGGCTAGGGGAGGAATAGCAGGGGGTGGGGATATTGGGGAGGGATAACATTAGGAGAAATGTCTAACGTAGGTGAAGGGGGGATGGAGTCAGCAAACCACTATAGCATGTGTATACTTATGTAAGAATCCTGCAAAATCTGCACATGTACACCAGAACTTAAAGTAAAATAAAAAAATGTAAGGTCCTCTAAAAATAAGTTTTCTTTGCTTAAACCAAATTGAGAGAGAATGAAAAGTTAGGACTCCATGTCTCATATTCTGATGCATTTTCTACTTCCAGTTTCCCATTGCTCTTTGTGCATGTGTAGCAAGCTATGTGATTTTGGGAAAATAGTGCATCTCATCAAAGACTTGTTTCTTCTTCTGTACTATGCTCATATGGAAAGTATCTATTTTAAAATGTTGCCATGAGAATTAAATAAGATGATTCACATAGCACAGTGATTGTCCTTGTAGTGAGTGCTCAGCCAGCTTATAAACTATTTTCAATATTATTTTTACATGAATTATTATTTGGGGTGACAGTGAGAGTAGACAACACAGTAATTCTACATTTTCATGCCAAGTTTATAAAAGCAAAAACTCATGCTTTATGGCTTTCCCACTACAATTTCAAACAGAGACTAGGGTAATTGAGAAGTTGTCTGAGAATCGGCATTACACAATAAGAGTGCACCAAATACCAAAAGCAAATGCGTTTGCCTCCAAACAACCAAGGCAACTTAGTAAACTAGACATTATTTATTATTTATTCTTGGATCTGGAAATTTGTCAGCAACTAAATAAATGAAAACTAGCCCAAAATAATTCCTTTAACAATATAACATACGTCTGGTGTTTCAGATATAGGAAAGAGAGTATGTCCTTTCCTTTGCTATTGCTGTTAAATTATCTTATGATTTGTATCATTATATAGTGAGATACAGATTTATAGTTATTTCTTGATATTTTAATGTTTGGATGTTTTAATAATGATTTACGAAGGTAATAGACATAGGACTGAATGACCAAAATTAAGATATTCATTAATTTTCTTTATTTCATTTCCATGATGAATTTATTTCACCCTTTAATTTAAGCCCAATAACAATTCATGCTCATGCATGTAAGGGAGAAACAACTAATTTATTATTTTAAATTTTGCTTTCTTTTGTCTTGACACATTTCAATGATTAGCAGAGATCTGGAAAGTGAAATCTAAGATTTACATGGTGTGCTTAGAAAAAAAATGCAGAGATTTGATTCCATTCCAGGCCTGATAGTCAACATTTCTACCAGGGACAGGCATGAAATCCAAATTGTAACAGGCTCCCCAGTTGGTTTTTATGACATTAGCAAGTGAGAATCAGCAAATTAGATTAATTTCAATTCAAAACACATATAATCAGAATATTCTCGAATTTCAAACAGATTTATATAAGAGGAAATAAATACATTGTGAGAGTTATTTCTCTTATGACTTGCTATGGTCATCACAATTCTCAGAATTTTAGTATTGCTTCCAAGGCCAGTTTGCGTTAACAATCAGTCCAGTACTATTTCATTTCATAAAGCATTGTTCAGTTTTATACTGAATTTGCAAAGCTGTCTCAGCAGTTTGAACTGCTCTACAAAGCAATTACAGATTTCTGTGTTTGCAGGGTGCCCTTTTAAAGCTAAAGCATTGCACTATAATCAGAGGTTTCTGTTACAAGTACCTTTCTAAATGCACTCAATTCCCTTGTAAATCTGGCCTTTAGGTTTTCTGATGTTGTCAAGTATGTGTAACAGACATTATGTTTTACTCATCCTTAAAAACAGCAATAAATAGTTCATTCATTTACCTTTCTCTTGCTTTATTTTTTTTTCTTAAGTTGTTTTTCTTTTTCTTTTTTATTTTTGAAGGCTGGGATTTGTCTTTATGTTTTAAGACATGATTCTATACCATATTCAAATCTTCAAATAAGCTCATCAGGCCAGAGACTCATGATACTTGAATAAATATCGTTTGTTTAACTATGTTCAATAGGTTGAAGATTTAATTATTTTTTAGTTAATCAGGTCTATAGAAGCAGTCAGTTCTTTGCAATTGATTGTAAAAAAACATATAAAACACCACAACTATCACCAACAGCTCAGTGGTTTTTGTACTTCCAGAAACTTAAATTAAAAATAGCACATTTCAAAATTTAATCTAAGTATTGGTTACGTATTCTTAGTCAGGAATGCAAATGAACTAAAAAAAATTTGGATTTAAATAATTTTTATATTCTATATACTATTACTCCAATAAATTTACTGTAATACATGTATTTTAGGTCATTTTTTTTCAGCCTTCTGTTACTGAATTTTTCACTTTTTTTCTATAATTGAGTATTTGGCAAGTTAACTTCATGATTAGCTGGATTTATTCACTTTATCTGTTGGTATAATAAAATCTGAAAACACAAGAAGATTGAATAATGCGATCTAAATTTGGAAAAATATGGTTGACACTGGAATATAAATTCATGATTTATCACATGAAAGAAATAAGGAAATTAATATGTTAATAATTTGGAATTGTTCTTTCTGCATTTTAAACTCAAGTATCAAGACCAAGGACAATTATAC
Source organism: Alouatta palliata (assembly GCA_004027835.1). NCBI lineage: Eukaryota > Metazoa > Chordata > Mammalia > Primates > Atelidae > Alouatta > Alouatta palliata. The sequence goes on along the minus strand of PVKV010021221.1, from coordinate 12,619 downwards.
AATAAAAATAAGGAAGAACAAGACTCTAGGAGAATAAAGAAAGATGAAGATGACAAAATAGTAAACAAATAGATGTGTGGGGGTACATTTATTCCTTAGGCCACATACTATCAGTTGGTTAGCACAGGTGCTTTGGGAAGATCCTTCTGAGAACTCATGGTCTATATTTATCAAGATCCAGAGATGGGATAGAAACCACTGTTAGGGCCAACTCTGGAAATTTTAGTGAGTGTGAAAATTGGTGCAATGAGGACATCTAATAAAGAGATACTACTCACTCTACTATGTCCTCTAAAATTACTCTAATTATAACATTAAGCCAGAAGACTAGACAAGTATACATCTCTAGGGACTCTAACCAGGGTGGAAGCATTGACCAGCAACACGAGGTAAACCTACTGAGTTAACAGTTACCCAACACATCCATCTTGTAAATCCTTTTGCAAGCCGATATTGGCAGGGAATGAAGGAGGGGAGAGAAATCAAGACATAGCGTCTAATTTTAACTAGTGGATGCTTGTCATAGTCTTTTGTCCAATTCTCTGGCAAAACTTGTGTTACTCATGATTTAGTCTTTGAAAATATCTAAAATCCAACTTCAATTTTACACTTAGAGAAACTGGATAAAATAATAAGATTCAGAGAAAGCTGAAATATCACCACACATCTATCAGTATAGGGAAAGTCCAGAACAGTGTAACACTAAGTACTGCTGAGGATGTGGAGCAACAGGAACTCTCACTCGTTGTTGGTGGAAACGCAAAACGTTACAGTCACTTTGGAAGACAGTTTAAAGATTTCTTACAAAACTAAACATATTCTTACCATAAAATCCAGCAATCATGTTCCTTGGTCCCTACCCAAAGGAGTTGAAAATGTATGTCTACACAAAAACTTACATATAGATATTGATAATTAATGTGAATTTATTCATAATCACCAAAATTTGGAAGCAACCAACCTGTCCTTTTCAGTAGGTAAGTCAATAAACAAACTGTGGTACATATAGGCAATGGAATATTGTTCAGTATCAAAGACATGGAAAGACACAAAATAAACTTCAATGCATAGTACTAAAAGAAGGAAGTCAATCTGGAAAGGCTATATACTATACAATTCCAACTATATATTATACTGGAAAAGGCAAAACTATAGAGAAAATAAAAAAGGTTAGCTGGGAGTTAATGGGGAAAGAGTGACAGGTAGATGGAGTACAGAGGATTTTTAGGGCAATAATCTACTCTGTATGATGTTATAATGGTTTATACATGACATTATACATTTGTCTAATGATGTAGAATACACAGTTCCAAGAGTGAACCCTATACAGACTATAGACTTTGAGTATTAATGGTGTGTCAAGGTGGGTTCATCATTCGTAATGAATGTAGCACTCTCGTGGAGATGTTGAAAATTGAGAGGTTATGTATGAGTGGAGGAGCAGTGTATATGAAAATCTTGGTACCCTGCACTCAATTTTGCTGTGTAAAACTACTCTAAAACATACTATACTAAAGAAAAGATAGATTTTCTGTTTTGTTTTCTTTTGTTTATTTCTGTGGTTTATTTACAAAATCTTTTAGTAAATAATCAATAATACCTTGAGCAATACAGAGGTGAAGATTACTTGCTTATTTTATTAAAAGCAATCTTAGAGACTTTCAAACTTTAACAATTAAAAAATATAACCTTTATACAAAGATATTTTCCACTATATTCTAAAATATTGATAATACGAATTATCGTATAAATTTGCCATAATTCTATACATCTTTTATCTGGTAATCAAGTGTACACAAAAGACTAATTATTTGCTGTTTAAAATATTTTTATGTATTATTTTGATTTAGAAGTTTCCATCTGGCTTGCAGATATAATACTAAATGCTTGGAATTTCCAATGTCTAATAATTTCTTTCTGCCCTTAAGGAAATTATTAGACACTGTCCTCATCTTTTGCAATTATCTAAAGATTTTCAAAGTAATGTCTGAGTTTTATAAATATTACTACAAAAAGGCATTAAATTAAGACAAAGTTCCAGCAACAACTTTGCTTTTGATACACGATCTTTTATATTAAACACTCTCCTCATCTTTGACAATTGTCATGATGTTTTATATTAAACACTAATTAATTACTACAAAAAGGCATTAAATTAAGACAAAGTTCCAGCAACAACCTTGCTTTTGATACATAATGTTTTATATTTTGCTTTTTTCCTTAAAGTCTTAGGTGGTTTATAAAATCTAAATATTTTAGTAAACACAGAGGCACATAAATGATGCTTGTACATGTGCATATGGATGTAGAAATTAGCAATAAATTAAGGATATAGATAATTAGGATGAAATTTAAGACAAGGTTAAAATCTCATAAATTGGAATCATGTGGTTAGAGGACAGATACGATTGTTGCCCGGGAATATGAACTATAATCTGCAGCAGTGCAGCACTGTCCAAAAGGAAAGGTGAGAAAAAATAAACCCAGGACTGTGTCTTCATATCAGCCCCTGCATGAGAACCAGATCTCAGAAATCTTTTAGATATCTATGTTCAATGGATAAAATATGTCAATGTGACACAACGTATTAGGAAGTTGTTTGAAAATTACCCACTAAATGCACATATAAATTTGATAAGACCATTTATATCTTCTTCTATTTTTCACAATTCACTCATTTGGCATTATGGGACAAAACAGTCCAGGAGTCTGAACTAAAAAGCAAGACTTTTTTCATAATTTGATGGATACATGAATCATGTTTTTAAAATAACTCAGATTATGAAAAAAGTAAGCTTTTTTGTGGGCCACTTGGGTTAAGGTAGATTGTGGGACAGGAATAAATAGTGCCAACTCTCAATCAGTGGCTTCATTCACATCCACTATCATACACATACATGTTTGTGAGTGTCTGCATGAATACACTCAGTCAATGGTCATCACTGCAGCAGTTCTAGATACCTTTTAAAGTAACTGTTCTTTCCTATATGGCTTAATAACCCAGGTGGCTTCACTCTAATGTCTTATTCATCTCAGCATGAGGGCTTCTTCGTCAGTACATAGGAGAAGAGATAAAAATAGTTCTATAAATCTATCTACTAACCTGTCATTTTTATTTCTTCCTTTCTTTTTCCCTCTCTTCCCTTCCCTTCTCTCTCTGTCTCTCTGTCTCTCTGTCTCTCTCTCACTTTCCCTCTCTCTCTTTCTCTCTCTATCTTCCTTGTCATAACTTCCACTATAAAGTAAGGAATATTGGAAATGACAATAATTTTTCTATTGAATATTACTGAACATAATTTTCTTTATTATTTTGAAAATATTAAAGTTGATCTGTTTATCATAATTAACTAGTAACAGTATAGCTAATGTTTTCTGTTTCTTGTTTATATATAAAAGGCTCACAAAATGATTAATAGGCGAGAATTTTATCACTAATTACTTACCGTGTGAAACTTACCCATATTTTGATAAAGTGTTAATCTGCTATCTCTCAATTATCTCTTAGTGAAATGCCTGAGATACTGAAAAACTAAAGGCATTTTTAGCTCTAGTACACAACATCCACATTGCTGTAAGACATGATGTTTGGATGAGCATTTCTCTTTTAGGTGCTATTTTTTTAGATTTCAACTTTTAATTTAGGTTTAGAGGGTGCAAGGGCAGGTTATTTACCTGGTTATATTTTGTGATACTGAGGTTTGGAGTGTGGTTGATCCACTCACCCAGGTAGTGAGCAAAGAACTCATGGGGAGTTTTTCAACCCTTGGCCCCTCCCTTTCTTTCCCCTCTAGTAACTGTAAGTATCTATGGTTCCCATTTTTAAGCCCATATGTACATAATATTTAGCTCTCACTTATAAGTGAAAACATGAGGTATTTGGTTTTCTGGTTTTAACAAATAGGTATTGACTATTGACTGTGTCCATGGACTAAAACATTTTCATAGCTTGGTAGAAAACCCTCCATGACATTAGACTCTGGAGACTTATGATGGATCAGTTGATGACACTGGGATTTTTGAAATGATTATATTACACAGAATATGTTATTTTCTCTTTTACAAATTTTCCAGTGTTTAATATTGTGCCTCAAAATTCTTTAATCAGTTGCAGGTTGCCAAACTCCATTTAAAACATAGATATACTACCAGATAATTAGGAATATATATCCTTTAAACAATTTATCAGGAAAAAAAATTCACTGGAATCTACCTTTGAAACCTTTATACAGTGATTTTAGCCCTTTTATCATAAATATCTCAACAAAAGAGCACTTAATCTTTGTTCCTGTCAATACACACTATTCCTTTTTCAACTGCAGAATTTTCCTTCTGTTTTGTAGAGCATTTCAAAAAAAATGAGTTTATATCATTTGTTTCACCTCTAAAGATATTTCTCATGTATTTACTTAATTTTTTTTTAATTTTTGGTGAAATATATATCACATAAAATATGCCATTTTAACTAATTTTACATGGACAATTCAGTGGCATTGATTACATTTACAGGGTTGTAAAACCATTACCTCTATTTCAAACTTTCCCAGTACCCAAACAGAAACTCTGTATTCATTAGACAATAATTCCTCATTTACCTTTTACTCCAGCCGATTGTCATGTTTAATCAATTGTATCTATAATTTTGCCCTCTCCAGATATTTAACTTAGTATAATTATACAGCACTTGTCAGTTTGTGTCTGGCTTATCTCATTAAGCATCATGTTTTCAACAATATATTTAATACTATTTTTTTTAATTTTCTAACAACACTAAAAAAAATTAAACTGAGAAAATATTTTTTCTTTCTGTTGGCCAAGGCCAACAAAAATGAGTAGGGAATCCAAAATTGCATCTAACCACAATCAAAAGAAAAAGAAATAAAAATTTTAATGAGGAAGAAGTGTTATTTATGGGCAGAGACAATATATTTAAATTTTTTTTCTAATGCAACATCATATTTAGTAGCCATTTAATCTGGTAGTATCTTCTCCTTGCAATAACATATTAAATAAGTGATTATTTGACCACAGCATTGAAATTTCTGAATTTCAAAGGTCTTAACAAAGATAAACGCATTTACTGTGATACTAAGTTTCCTGTAGGGCTTTCTGAGGAGACAGTTTTTCTTTTATCTTTGTAGTGATTACACTTTTCTATGAAGCATGAAATATAATTACTCTGAGATGAGACAGCATTGCCTACATGTGTGACAATTACCAATAAAATTTGCAATTTTCTTCTAAAAATACCTACAGTGTTTAATATTAGCTTTCATTTTGTAGAATGGGAAAGAGTTAAGGATTGTCATTCAGATTAAATGACAGAAAACACTTTTAAAATCTCATTTTATTGTTATTTAATTTTACTTTTTTACTAAAAAAAATTAACTGTTAGATGCTGTTTGTTTCTATTTGTAATAATTAAAATCCAGCTTGAAATCCCCAGCTGAAGCTTTGTTAAATGTTATCTGTCCTAATGAATATATACAAAATAAAGTACAGGATTAATTTGAGATAGTATTTTGTTAAGAACTATAACACAAAGGAGCTGAAACATGCCCTCTAAAATAAACCCCTCCACTGACCACACTGTGGGTGACAAGAAGGTGAGAAGAGCTGTGGCCCCTCTGGGAGCCCAGATCTTGGGGATCCCCAAGCCAGGACTGTGACATGCTGTAACACCCTCGTTGGGGCTCTGCGGTTCCTGACATCGCTAAGCTTTCAGGCTCCACCCTCTTCCAGAAGCTAGTGCCTGCAGCAGAAGCCACTTGCGTTAAGTCTCGTCCAGCTGCAGCCTTGCAGGGAGCCAGCACCTGTACCGACACCTGGAGCTGCCCACCCTACTGCAGCAGCTGGCATGCCTGGCTGTGCACAGTGGCCAGACCCTGCACTTGCTCGCTCACACACCCCTCACTGCTCCCTGCCTGGATCAGCCTTGCCAGGCATGAGATCTGTGCTGGTAGCTTAAGCGGAGAGCAGACTGCTGGGCCAAGTGGGCGGAATGAGCTCAACGGGCATGAGCAAAACTCAAGCAGAGGTGCCGCTGGCCACAGAGGTTTCCGGCTGGCGACACGACACCAGAAGGATCCTGACACTTGCAATCCATGAGATAGCACGAAGAGATAACTGCATATGCTGGAGGACTTTGCAGACTCCCCCATCTTCTTCCACCAATCACCTAGTAATCCCGGAATTCATCCCCTAAACTTATTCTAAAACAATTACTGCCTTATGCCAGCCCAGGGAGACAGATTTAAGCCTTACTCCTGTCACCTTGTGAATCTGACAATAAAACTCTTTTCTTTTCCTGGTGTTACAGTATTTGCTTCTAGTGCATCAGTGGGCGAGCCCCTTTTGCTTGGTAACAATAGTATGTCTTCTAGTTTCTTTGTGGAAAATGATTATGTAAGTAGAGGACTTGAGCACTAAATGATGTTTCAATGAAAACAACAACATATATAATTTGATTGAAGGTTATGGAGTTAAAGGAAGCATGTGTATTTACTTTGCACGGAGATGTCGAAGTGAATGGTAAAAATGAGTGACACCTTTTTTTATGACTTTAGTGAATTTGCACATATACATATTTTCTGACACAGAAAAATTTAAAAACCATTAAAAATGTAAGTGTTCCAAAAGAATAAACCCTAAGTGTTATTGGACAAGGTAATCGGTTCCATTATTATCTGAAGGGTCCAGAAAAAGAATTCCCTAATCAAAACATATTTACTTGAATATTAAATAGTAAGTGGGTATTAGTCCTGAAAACACAAAATGTTTAAAGACAGAGATATCTGTGAAAAGGCCAAGGGATGAGACTGAAAAGAATATGGTAGAGCATAAAGTTAGGAGAAATTTCACAAGAAAGAGAGAGAAATGGAGGGATAGAGTTAGGGAGGGTGGGAGGAAAGAAAATATATTTGCTAAGCAGTAATAAGAAAGCCAAAGAGGCATCAACTGTAAGAATCAGAAATTATATGTGAATATGTACTTACATCAGTGTAGCAGGCTTATTCTTTTTTATTCCCAAGTTGGGAAAAATATTTCCCAGAATTAGCCTTTTAACTGAGTTTGATAGTGTGGCCCAGTTTGCCTGAGAAAGTCTCAGTTTATGTGTGGTATCTCAGCATAATGGTTGTTAGTGCTCATTGTTAGTTTCAAAATGTCACAGTGGAATAGATTCCACCTACCTTGAGTCCTCAGACACTGGGAAACCTTAAAATGAGCCATAGATATTATTTTATTCTACTATTTAGTCAGAAGTCTTGGTCTTCAGATTTCCCAGGCAGATCTCATTGCCTCCCAAAGTATGCTATTAATACGTTTGAACATATGTAAAAGGAATGTGCTGTGTGGTTATATATGGTATAGGTTTTAAGTTAAAACAACAATTACAGTTAGAAGAGTGTACTCAGAAAAACTCCTTGAGTTTTCTAAGTCATTGAGCATAGGCAGGATCCACTGAATACTTGATAGGAACTTGTGTGGATTCTGAGAAGTTTTATATTCTTTAGAGCACTATTGAGCTGTTTTTGATTATGCAAATAACACATGTACGTGTCAAATACAGATGAATTGATCTTAACTTTGCTATATTTTGATCTTTTCTTTGACAATCCAGGAAAAGTCAAGGAAGTCCCCACTTCCTGATGTGGCATTATGAGTAGTGAAATGCTTTGTATGAAACAGATAAATACACTCTAATTTGGTCTACATGACAGCAACAGGGAAAAAGTAGAGAATGAAACTGGTTATTATAGATATTACACTAGAATACTAACAATATTTGTAAAAATCCTACTGTCTTACTTTGTTCTATTTATTTTAATAGAACTAAGAAATGCAGTAATATAGAAGTTGTTTTGACATACTAATTTCAAGTAACTCTACCAATAGATTTTTCACCCTACAGCAAATAAGTATTTTGACATATTTTAACACAAGTCCATGAGCTGTTTAAAATTTTTTATTACTTCTGCTCAGAGTAGGAGTATTAAAGAAATAATAGCAAAATAAGTAGTTTCGGAGCCCTTAAGTAGACTTACTAAATATTTAACAAACACAGTAGTTTGCAAAGCAAAGTGTTTCTCAGGCCCTGGCACTTGAGTGAATAAAAGTCTTATCTTTGGAATTTTAAAATGTGGCTTTGTATCTAAAAAATAAAAACTAAAGGACTCATAGCATATACACCATGTCATCTGTCCTAGATGTCAAATAAATTTGCAAGAGTTTATGACATCAAGAATCTGAAGATTTTCTCTATAATGGAAGAATACGAACTTGGACCAGCTTGGGTAAATGGAAGTTGAAAGGGATATGTTAAAGTTTTGATCCAGGTAAAATTCTGAGAAGGAGCCCAATGCAGCATGTTTGATCCAAATCTGGGTAAGGGTGGGTTTTCTACTTGCTTTGTCTGCAGTGAATCTTGAACAATTTTAATCTTTATAAGGAAACTCTGTATTCCTCCTGGTACCCGCGTAGCTGGTGCTAAAGAAGGTATCTACGGCATTATAACAAAAGGAACCTTCACAGAAGCCTATTCGCTCATCTGCCACAAGGAAAGTAGCCAGAGGTATTCAAGCCTACTTGAGAGGGTTTCAGAAGTAGCTGAGAGATGGAAAACTGGAATAGAACTAGGTTGATCTTGGAGCAGAATGCACACAGGATTTACACCTGAGAGAGGAACAGGGCCACCAGTATTACCAGATAGTATGAGAGACCATTGTCCAGCTCTGTGCAGAAGAAGCTCTACCTCAGCAGAGGCCAGAAAAATAGATAACAGCATGTGGAAGAAAACAAGGGAGAAGGTAAGCCTGCCAGGAAAATAGATTATTCAACAGGAAATTTCTTATCTATACTACCCACAAAGATTGAGTTTTAACTTGAAGTGACTGAATTCCTTCTAAATAGTCACATTGACTTTTCTGCCGTCATTGATGTGTTTAGTTAGATCAGGAGTCAGGATTGTTAAATGTAAGCAAATTTGTTAAAATCGTATTTTCTCTAGATACTAAATGACTTATGTATAATAATAGAGGAAAGGAAGATTTTATTCCTTTTGAGATTTTTACAGATCTCTTGAAGTTGTCAGCAAATGCAATCTATTCATGTCACTGGTAGTTAATATTATATATATTTCTTATCATCTTTTCTGAAGTCTAATTGTGATCTATATGGAGTATTTTTATTGTTAAATGTATTTCTGATATTTATTTTAATCAAGACAATGAATGAATTCCAAGGTTTTCCTTTGCCTTGTTAAAAAAAAGGCTCCCTGAAAAATAAGAGTTATTTTGTCCTGCAAGGACACAGCAATCATTGTGATTTTAAAAAATATTAAAATGCTTCCTGCACATGGCTAGACAGTTTTCCCAATACCAGTTATTAAACAGGGAATCCTTTCCCCATTGCTTGTTTTTGTCAAGTTTGTCAAAGACCGGATGGTTGTAGATGTGTTGTGTTGCCTCCGAGGCCTCTGTTCCGTTCCATTGGTCAATATCTCTGTTTTGGTACCAGTACCATGCTATTTTGATTACTGTAGCCTTGTAGTATAGTTTGAAGTCTGATAGTGTGATGCCTCTTGCTTTGTTCTTTTTGCTTAGAATTAACTTGGCTATGCAGGCTTTCTTTTGGTTCCATATGAAGTTTAAGGTGGATTTTTCCAGTTCTGTGAAGAAGGTCTTTGGTAGCTTGATGGGGATAGCATTGAATCTGTAAATTACTTTGGGCAGTATGGCCATTTTCACTATATTGATTCTTTCTAACTATTAACATGGAACGTTTCTCCATCTGTTTGTGCCCTCTCTTATTTTGTTGAGCAGCAACTTGTAGTTCTCCTTGAAGAGGTCCTTTACGTTCCTTGTTAGTTGTGTTGCTAGGTATGTTATTCTCTTTGTAGCAATTGTGAATGGCAGTTCGTTCTTGATTTTGCTTTCTTCAAATCTGTTATTGGTGTATAGGAATGCTTGTGATTTTTGCACACTGATTTTGTATCCTGAGACTTTGCTGAAGTAACTTATCAGTTTCAGGAAATTTTGAGTTGAGACGATGGGGTCTTCTAGATATACAATCATGTCATCTGCAAATAGAGACAATTGACTTCCTCCTTTCCTATTTGAATATCCTTTATTTCTTTAAGCAGAAACTGGACCCCTTCCTGACACATTACACTAAAATTAACTCCAGATGGATTCAAGACTTAAACATAAGACCTAACACCATAAAAACCCTAGAAGAAAATCTAGGCAAAACCATTCAGGACATAGGCATAGGCAAGGACTTCATGACCAAAACACCAAAAGCATTGGCAATAAAAGCCAAAATAGACAAATGGGACCTAATCAAACTCCACAGCTTCTGCACAGCAAAAGAAACAGTCATTAGAGTGAATCAGCAACCAACAGAATGGGAAAAAATTTTTGCAGTCTACCCATCTGACAAAGGGCTGATATCCAGAATCTACAGAGAACTAAAACAGATTTACAAGAAAAAAACAAACAAGCCCATTCAAAAAGTGGGTGAAGGATATGAACAGATACTTTACAAAAGAAGACATACATGAGGCCAACAAACATATGAAAAAATGCTCATAATCACTGGTCATTAGAGAAATGCAAATCAAAAATACATCGAGATACCACCTCACGCCAGTTAGAATGGCAATCATTAAAAAATCTGGAGACAACAGATGCTGGAGAGGATGTGGAGAAATAGGAACACTTTTACACTGCTGGTGGGAGTGTAAATTAGTTCAACCATTGTGGAAGACAGTGTGGCGATTCCTCAAGGACCTAGAAATAGAAATTCCATTTGACCCAGCAATCCCATTACTGGGTATATAGTCAAAGGATTATAAATCGTTCTACTATAAGGACACATGCACATGAATATTCATTGCAGCACAGTTTATAATAGCAAAGATCTGGAACCAACCCAAATGCCCATCGATGATAGACTGGACAGGGAAAATGTGGAATATTATGCAGCCATCAAAAATGATGAGTTCACGTCCTTTGTAGGGACATGCATGAACGTGGAAACCATCATCCTCAGCAAATTGACACAAGAACAGAAAATCAAACACCGCATGTTCTCACTCATAGGCGGGTGTTGAACAATGAGAAGACATGGGCACAGGGAGGGGAGCATCTCACAACTGGGTCTGTCGGGGGGAAATAGGGGAGGGACAGCAGGGGGTGGGTAGTTGGGAAGAGATAGCATGGGGAGAAATGCCAGATATAGGTGATGGGGAGGAAGGCAGCAAATCACACTGCCATGTGTGTACCTATGTAACAATCTTGCATGTTCTTCACGTGTACCCCAAAACCTAAAATGTAATTAAAAAAATAAAATAAATAATAAAAAAAGAAAAAATATATAGTCTATTAATAAGCTAATACATCCAAAAAAGTTAAAATACAATTGTCTTAAAAATATAAGAGCATATCTTCAAAAACTTTGTTGAGAAAATTGTAAAGTAACAAAACTGGCAAAATAATACTAGAAGCCATTTCTATGAAATGCTGAACATTGTCAAGTAGACCCTTAGGGGATATCTGATGCTGTAGGAGCTTGTGTTTTTTATTGGTTTGTTCTCCTTTGGAACTCTGTAGAGGTAAAACTTAACTTTCAGGGAAAAAAATGGTGAGGCATTTTTGTTGTTGTTGTTATTGAACAAATGTTTTCTGCTATATTGAACAAATGGATTCTGCCATATTGAATTATCTTTCAAACTAGTTTTACATTTTAATAGATACATCATTAGTTAATTAGCTGAATGATGTCTTCAACAATGTTCATTTTATATTTGTATGAAAATAATGTTTAACTTGTTCTAAAATTATACTTTAATGAATTGGCATATTATCAGGTAAAAATGACATTAATTTTCTAGGGAACAATTATAACCCAAAATAAAATTAATTGACACAATTAGCTATCTATTTACCATGGAAAAAGGCTAAGTTTGCAATCATCCTAACTTTTAAATCTAAGACATGAACCTATTTAGGGTTCAGTCCACACAAATTTTTATTTTGGTCCAAATGTTGCATTACTAAGAACTTTTTTAAAATTCTAGATTGGCTTTTTGGCCTCACTATAGCCATTAAAACACATGGTCTGACAATTTGGAGATTAAACTTGAAACAGTATAAATTGATAAATTCTCCTCTTCTTCAAAAAGAATGAGTTGGAATAGGTCTAAAAACATAAAATTGAATTAAACAGGGTTGATTTTTCTATTGTTAGAAATATTAAAGATTTCACTAACAGTTCAAAAGACTTTAAAATTACTTTAATTAAAAATTTAAAACTGTAATAAGTATCACTATAAAATATATATGTATACATAGGTAGATAATGTACATATGTTTACATTATGTATATATACATATGTATGTAATATGCATACATATACATGGCTTTTTTTTTTTTTTTTTTTTTTTTTGAGACAGAGTTTTGCTCTGTTGCCAGGCACCAGGCTGGAGTGCAGTGGCGCAATCTTGGCTCACTGTAACCTCTGCCTCCTGGGTTCAAGCAATTCTCCTGCCTCAGCCTCCCGGGTAGCTGGGACGACAGGCACACACCACCATGCCCAGCTAATTGTTTTTTATATACATGG